>CAHIKZ030002749.1:0-255374 GCA_903632075.3 Acanthosepion pharaonis | reverse complement strand
TTTTTTCCCCCAAGGGGAAACCAAAAACTTCGGGCCCCACCATGGAACCCTTTTAAGGGGGTTAGGAACAAGGTCAAATTTTCCCTTTATAAACTACAATTTTCCCCCAGAATTACACCATAACTGTTTGGCGATCGACAAAGGGTGTGTAAGAACTCTCCGAATGTTTTGTATTTCTGAGCGCTTTCGTGTATACCTTTAGCCATTATCAAGGATGTTTCGGTTATCAGCTTAGTAGAGTGTGTGCATTCTGTGTATGGTCTCTTTATTTTAGCTTTCTTTTTGGTTTATTTTCAGTACAATGCAAAAGGGAACATTGTTAATGGATAGCAGCACCATTGATCCTTCTGTATCACAAGAAATTGCTACCAAAGCTGAGGAGCTGGGAGCTTCTTTTGTGGACTCTCCTGTGTCTGGAGGTAGAAAAATTCAAACTTATATTCGATCAATTTTTTAAAATGTGATTGTTTTTGTTTTACTTAATTATCACTTTTCTATATCTATTAGTACTGAACCCATAAAAATTATTTATTATTTATATGTGGATTCACACATCTGCTTAGTATCAGTGTATCTTGCCCTCTGCCTTGGAGCTCTCTAAAAATATTTTGTTTATTTATTATTGTCACTTATCCTACATGGTAACATTTATGAGGGGCTACTGAAAAATTCTTAGCCAAAACTAATTCCCAAAATTTGATGAAATCACCAAACATCAGAATTTTGGGGAAAAAAGCTTTTTGGTTAGGGAAAAAAACTTTGGTATGCTTTGTATATTTTTGTAGCAGAGATACACATGCACATGCTCAGTGTTGAGTTTCTTTACATTGAACCCCCTATTATAGTTCAATCTACAAGCTATTTTGGTGAAATATCAAACTTCATCTTAATCCCAGTGTTTGACAAGTTGGCTTTTGTTGTCAAGTGGGCATAAAAAGCTGGTATGCAACTTGTGTGGGGTCAAGCAAGTTGAATGAGTTTTCCCTCTTCAAACTTAATAGTGGATCCTTTGATGTATATATATATATACAGTTGAGTGAAGAGGATAAAGCCAAAATAACTCTGATATAGATAGTCCTGTTCACTGCATTTGCAACAAACATCTTCACTGCATCCAAGCAGTTTACATCACAGAGTTTACCTGGCAGAACTGAAGAAGTTGGTTTTACTCTTTGAGGAGATGCCAGTGCATAGCTTGACATATACTTTTGTGGCTGTATGAACAGGAAAATGGAAAACAAGTGTGGTGCTGACTAAGTTGCAAAACAGAATTTCTGATTGTATCCAGTCATATGCAGAAATGCATCTGAACTGGAACATCAAGCTTGGGTCACCAATGACAGGCTAACGCCATCGTTTCTCTTCAGGAACTGGGACAACCCAAGGGCTTGATTCTTTTGATGGCCATTGAGCAGCACAATAAAAGAAATGTGCATCCAGTGATTAATTATCGCAAATTCAATGAATATGTTTATACATTCAAAGTAAATGCAGATGATTGGACAACAAAACTAGAAGTATTGTGTCAACAAGGGGTGAAGATAACCCTCCTTGATTTAAGGAAAGCATAACTACAGTTACATGTTCATAAATCATTGTGGCCATATCAGGCCATAATGATTAAGGGGAAATGGTACTGCCAGATGCATTTAGTATGTGGCCTTAATGTGGCACTCTTGATCATGAAGTTCATTGTCAGTGCTATACTTTCTTAGGAAGAGTCACACAACAGAGCAGAATCGGCCTACATTAATGATTTGTATATAAATGAAAATGTCATGAGATAACCTGAGATGGAAAAGGGGGAGTATGATTCCAAATGCCACTAAAATCATGATGTATGAGATGTATTTTCCCAGTGCAGGTAACTTGTCAGACATTTCCCTGTATATGGATGGCAGCCAGTACCATCAAGCTCTGTCATGAAAGTATCGGATGACAAAATTGAGGCCAACCTTCTTAAAAGCATGGTGATTGGTAAAAAATCAACATATGGATTAACGCATATATGTGATCAAGAGATTGTAGCGGGTGAAGACTCACAAGCTCAGTTGAGAAAAAGGCATTGAATCGCATGCGTATTGGTTCAAAGGGAAAAAGAAAAGAAAAATGCAGACAGAAATATGATGCCACTTTTGAAACTTGTTACATCCAGGTTTCTGTGGTCAGTTTTTCCATCCAGTATTTTGCACCATATCACTCGACAATAAAAAATCTCTGCAGGCAGGTAGATGGCAAGAAGAATCTATGTTTGTGTCTATGTTCTTTTTGAAGTTTTGTTCCGGGTGCTTGTCATTTCCTTTTGGTGAAAGTGTCCTCTGCTAAATTGTCTCATGGGTTCTTTTCATTAGTCCCCCCGCCAACTTTAGGCAAAAATGTCTCTTATCAATTGCCCCATGTGTATTTATGTTACCCCCTCCTTGGTGAAAGTATCCCCTACCAATTGCTCTTGTCTTTATATGCTTTGGACCCCCACCATTATCACTTTAACCTACACTTCTTTCTCTGCTGTACAAGAAAAAAGGCATTTTTGATCATTAAGTCAAAAAATGTTTATAGAATTGTTCTTGGGAAAAATTTTGTATTAGTTTTCATTCACCTTATTTATCTTGCTTTTTATCAAGCTTTGTCAATATAATTCAAGAATTTTACTCTAATTGTTATAACTTTTTTTGGGATATAAATTTTTAATTGATACATTCTTCTGAAACTTTGTTTAGTAATGAACATTATCTTTGAGGTTTAATAACAGATACATGATTGATTTCCTCTACAATACTACTACCTGGTTATTTGTTTTATACCAACTTATTTCTGTAATTACTTTTAAAAACCACACCACAGATGGCATTTTAGTATTGCTATTTACTCAGATTTTGATTAGGCCTTCAGCTTGTTCAGGAGTTTGAGATGTTTTTAAAATTCTCAACATCAGCATCCCTAATATGTTTGATCTGGGTTTTCATTTGCATGGCACTTTCTTTTTTTTTCACTTTTCTTTGGCTCTTTTGATTGCAGTCTGGTCCACTGTTGGCAAAAGATTTCTTTTGCAGAGGCATACTGTCGCTGGTTGACAGGCAACAATAAACTTAAAAAAAACTCAAAATTGATCGTTGCATTTTTATGTTTTTAATATGTTTTAGTCTTTTCAAAGTTCAACGATAATTCTTCTGCCACTATTTAATTTAAAGACAATTTGACATACATGTAGGTCCTTACTTTCTGCACAAAAAATAGTTTATTTTTGGGTGATTCTTTCTTTTTTCAAAATTTTGTTCAATTATTCCCAAATTTATTTCATCATTATTCTCCATTCGTCTACAAAAAAAAAAAAATTTAAAAAAAAATTCATGTTTTGGCTCGAAAACAATTGTAGTAATGGAAAACTTGGGTATGTCAAGATTGTTTTCAAGATCCGACCCGAATGTTTTAATTTGCTCACAGGTCTTCCTGGTTCCAAAATCGGAGACTAGATATTTTGCTACGGCTCTAGGGAGTTAAGTTGAAAAAGTATGACACACTGACATACACATTTCTTTGTATAGATTATCACTACTATAACTGAAGAATAAATCTCCTAATGTTAAGATTCCTTCTTCATCTTTGAAAAACAACAGATTTAACATGCCATTGAAGAAGATGGAAAGAAAAGATTTTTTTCATAAAATTTGAAAATTTTTTTTAAAAGAAAACGGAAACTTTAAGTTACTAATACTACTACTACCACCCCTACTAAAATAAAAGAATGCAATATTTTACTTCATTGTTTTCTAATTTAATTATAACAGATTTTTTTACAAATCTTGTACACTAAAAAATATAACAATTTCTTTTTCATTTTAATTCAATAACTTCTCATTTCTTTTAAAAATGTTTTTTACAAGTCATTATTCCAATTAGTAACAAGTGAAAATTTGTTTTTGTAAGGATAGTGAGCCAATTAACTTTCATGGAAAATTGTTTGTAATTTTAAAACAAGTAAGCCTTTTCTTAAATAAATTGATTGTATATCTATTCTTTTAATTTTCAATTTGATTTCATTTTTACCAGTTTATTTTTAAAAAAATAATTGAATGATTTATTATGTAAATAAATAGAAACTTTTCTATTTTTTGCTTTTAGTTTTAAGTTTTAGCTTTTTATATTTGTGTTTGTTATATAAATTAATCAATTTATTAATAATAATTTTAAAAAAATTTTTTTATTAAACAAATCTATAGAATATTCTATAATTCATTCATTAACTTTGCCTTTGTTTATTAACAAAATAATTGATGTTGGGAGGGAGGATATTTACTCGAAGCTAAATTTTTTAATTTTTATAAATCTTCATAATTCGATTATCTATTCAAAGTTTCCCATAACGAATGGAAAAGTCGCTGAACAAAATGTAAAAATTTAAATATGACAGTTCAGTGAAAAATATTAAAGTAAATGATTTTTTTTTAAATATTAAAGTAAATGATTTTTTTTTTTACAAAGACCTTTTGTCTTTTATGATGTTTTTGATATTAAGAATGTTTTTGTTTTTTTTAGTATCTGTTTTATTTTTTTATTTGGAGATGAGGGTATTATATAAACTACTTACAATGTTCAGATATATATTGAATGTTTTTGTTGCCCTATTTATCACAATGTTTTTTTAATTTGTATGCTGGTAAATTATTCTTCAGGTGGTTGGAATGTCGAACTGAACCCTTTTAAATGCTTGGGGGTAGACTGTTCAGTTCCACATGCCATGTCAGTTACCTCCTATTAATTTTAAATTCTCAAACTCCAAGTTCTCCATTGCCTCTTTGGGTCCTGTCACTGGATCTAACTAACACCTTTATCCACTGTGCCGTGTGTCCTTGAGGACATCTGAGTATGAATTTCTGGGACTTATAAACCTAATGTTTCAGCAACCATTTTTTACCAGTGCACATATTGCAATTTTTGCAGTTATCATTGTATGTTTTTTTTACCAGAGTTCACATTGCAATTTTTGTTACTATTGCTTTTTTTCTCTGGCACTCCTTATTACTGGTTCCCATATTGTATTCATTTCTATGCTTGGTTAGCTCAGGAGATTTTTGTGGCCTAGCATAGGCTGGGATAGGTGGGGTCAAGGAGGACAACAACCTCAGAAAACAGTCTACCTTGTTATGTGAAGGGGTTATCAGACAAAATACAAAGGATAATCCGTCCATATAACATCAAAAACAAACTTGGAAAGCTGGACGACATTTTACAGATACCTCTCCTGAATAAGACCCTCTCAAAGGAGAGAACTTGATATAAAGACTGTGCTCGGATCCCGTAGCTCCGGCCCTGAAATATAAAGGGGAGACAGGCCGCCTTTTTGGAGGTAAGGCTTCAAAAACCAAAATCTGTAACACAATGGGAAGTGGATAAATCAGACATGGCTGACCACAGATGGAGAGAAAAGGGAGATCACTTCCCTTTGCATTGGGAATTCATATAAAATCATAGATAAAGAACATCATTGAAAATTTTGTAAACTTAAGGAATCAACACCTGCTAGGCCATAAAAAATCTGAAATACCTCAAAATAGAAAACACGGTACAATATAATAACCAGTACTGTAGTGCCAGAAAAAAAAGCACTCTTCAAAACTTAAATATTATAAAAAGATGATATATTTTACCACTGTGTAATTCCCATAAGCCTTCTGTTTGTACTAATTAGATATTTTGTATTTGGGATGGAGAAAAAATTTTAAAAAGTGGAAAGGGATTCTGTTATTGATATTATTATTTTAATTAACAATCATAATTTTATTAACTCAATCATAACAAAATGGAACCTAACCATAAACATTTGAAAAAGCCATTACAAATATAATTTATTTATACATATCAATTAACAATCCCAACAAATATCTTAGATTTATAATTGACTATAAAAAATTCAAAACTTAATTATAACCAATAACTCAGAATCTCAAAAATCCCTACTTTATATATAAAGTTGTTTATGAATTCAGCCTTTCTAATATCAACAATCAAAAATACAATATTCTTACATTAGACAGACATACACCACACAGTCCTGTAACTTAACTTGTTATTTATCAAAACTAAGTGCAATTTATACACAAATTGATCGTCACATTACAAACAAAATAAGACTATCAACAAAAAACAAATATCAGTAGATAATACCAAGATACTATATAGCACTCATTGTAAGGAAAGACTCAAAATTCTAGAAATCATTATTATGCAAAAGAAAACACTCATATTAAATAAAATATCTTTCAACATAGCAAATGATATTGAGACATGTGTATAAAATATTCAATATACATACAAAATAATGTGTGTAAATATTTGATACATGTGTTTCCAGTGTGTCTATCTTCATTTAACGGTTACACACAATGTCACCTTGTAAAAAATGCTAGGTTATTCTACACTGACAACACCAATTTCTTGATAATGACTGAGATGGTCAAAAATACTTCAAACAGTTTATCCGCATTTTTGATCCTGATGTGCAAAATCTAATTCAAAAATTAGAAAATACAATAAAACTTTAAGCAGGCAGACCTTGTTAGTCGAATTTAACAAAACTTGTTTGGATGAATCCCTGTTACCTAATTATATTTTATTTATATGCATATATATCTAGACAGTGTGGACAGAGGAATCAATACTGCATAGTGACTGTTAATTTCATACTTCATGTGACATTCTGAGACATTGTCAGAAGATCACTTAAGTTGTGAAACTGACAGGATTCAGCAATGTATGCTATGTCCATATTGTCTATAGCTACAAACACTCAATCTTCAATAGTGTGTATTTGTCTCTCATAAATATAGTAAATCTTACTATATATTCTGTTTTATAAGAAGTACTTTTATAGACTAAAAGCCTGCTGTACAATATTTCAGTCAACATGAAATTGTGTTACTAGGATTTGGAAAATTTTGACTGTTTACCATTTTATTCAATTACTACAAAATCTTTTCTAGAAAAATTTTTTTGTGCAACTGGAGAGCAGATTAGTTTTTACTGAAGTTAAAGTCTGAGTAAATGTGCATCTCAATAATTATTTTAAAGTTCCTGTTTATTTTTTTTGTGAGAAATCTAATATAGACTATTTTTATTACAAATTTCTAAGCCACCAAATAGTTTATCGTAATTTCAATCATAATATGGAAAGAAGCACCAATGTCTATATATATGCCATGTGTATATATATATATATATATATATATATATATATATATATATATATATAAAAAATAAATTTTTAAAAAATCAGATTCGACATGCATTCAGCGGATGTCAGTTCATTGAAAATACATCCCGCCCCTTACCAAAATGTATATATATATATATACAATGATACAGACATAAGGAAAACCCAGAAACCCTTGTCCAATTGAAGTAGATTTATCTGTAACCATGGAAATATTTTTTTAGCTGTAATTTTAAAACCCAGTAATTTTAAAAGTTAGTCCAAAATTCACTTGAGGATGAAATGGAACTAATGTATTTAATTTAATTGCAAAATTAAATTCGTGGCTTTTAGCTTCCATTTTGAAACATGGTTAGAACTGTGTATACAGAAAAAAAACATATTTTAAATCAATTAATTTATAATATATATATATATATATATATATATATATATATATAGCTATCTATTGTATAAAAAGGGAAAAGCCTTTAAATTTGTATAGTCAGCTTTGGACAAACACTTTTCTATCTTAATCATTTAGTTAAGATGAAAATATGAAATAAGTGAAATTATCTTTATTAATATTAACAGCTTTGGCATTATATACAACTAAAATTGTTTTTGAATAAAGAGTTTGTAAGTTTTGATGGACTATCTGAAAAGACAAGGAATCATTATAATGAATTATCACTGATGAGTCTATTAGTTGCTTAAGTCATGCTCTAAGATTATAATTATCATATATACTCACAGCTCATGCGACTTTTGAAGACTTAATTTTGAAACTAATTTTACACTTGTCACATCATACATGAAATATAAAATTAATTGTCTGAACTGCTGGGGTCTTTGCTAAAATGACCAAATTTTATATCTATTTACTGTAGTCAAAAAGGTACACAATAGTATTTAAAGAATATGATTTTGATAAAACTGATGTTTTACTTAAAATGTATCCAATAATAATGTTTCTAATATTCAGGTATGAGTATACTTATTTTAAAAATACAAACAAAGTGAAATGTTCTTTCCATTGTTTACATTTATAAGATATTTACCTGTTGTTATGAAGGAAATAAGTTAAATTACTAACGATAATTTTATCATTCTCTTTTTACAACTTAAATACAAATTAAGACTTTTTCCCCACTTTATACAATAGCTAGCTATCAATATATATATATATATATATATATATATATATATATTTACATTGGTACTTTTTTCAATAAATAATTTTCTTTTTTAACTTATTTAACTAGAAGATAGGATAAAGAGATAAAGGAAAAGAGGTTAGTCTATTATAATTTGGCCTCTCAAAAAGGGGACTCTCATGATATATAATAAAATCATTTTTTATAAGTGAAGATTTGTAGGTCATACGATACATGAGATCGCATGTTACATGAGTATGTATGGTAATTTTGTTTATTCTTTTTTAAGGAGTAAATGCTGCTAAAGATAGACTATTGACTTTTATGGTTGGTGGCAAGGAGTCTGCATTTGCTGAGGCTAAAGTCTACCTTGATATGATGGGCAAAAATGTTATCCACTGTGGAGCTGTAGGTACTGGGCAGGTGAGTCTCTATCTATATGCCATCCATCTTTTCTTCTTACAGTGTTCCAGATAGTCATCTACTGTATTGGTATATTACATTTTTTGATCATATAGACAAAAGTACATATTTTTCCAAGATATCTTTATAAGGCAGCAAAAGAACAGTTTTGTTTAATTTGCAATGTTAAAAAACAACACAAAAATTGAGAGTGCATAAAGAAGGTAGTAATATAAAGTCATTAAAACTCATTATTCAATTTTGACCAGTGTTGCTTTTTATCAATAATATTTTTGGCCACTCTTTGGCCATTTATAATAAAAGTAGGAGGAAGTAGGAATATAAGTTTCTTCAGATGATAGTTAAATTCCCATTCATTATTGTGAGTCCTCATCTTTCATCAACAATACCTTAACCAATTAGGTCACAGAAATATATGTCTAAATGAGGTAGAAATCCACAGTTACATTACAAATTCTCTGTGCAAATCTGCATGTCATTGCTTGGTTATTAACTGTTTTTTATTTGAATTAAGAGATGAAGTATTTTCATTATTCATTTTTCATCTTACCTTTGAATTTTATTACAATACCATCCAAACATTAAAATAATTATGAAGTAGCTTCCAAAAGGCACAAAATTGCTACATATGTCTATGAAAGGGTCTTGGAATATAAAGTGAAAATTTCACTTTCATCCGACTCTGCTTTTATTCCCCTATCTACTTATTTGAATGGTCACAGGGTCCTCTTTCTTTACATCAGCTAAGATCTCCTGCATCACAGCAACAGTTTTATCATCGATTTTACATTCCCTTTTTTTCACGTAGTTGCATGCTGGTCACAGCCATCCAGCAATGGAGTAGTGCCACAACAGCTTTCCACAGACCAAAAAGAGTTCCCAATTAACTCATCTCTCCTGTTACCTGTGGGACCTCATTGCCCCTTCTGAACACCAGTTCACCCACTTTTCATTTCTTCAGCTTAAGGCCCAGCACTGCATCCTCCTCCTAAGAGTTCTGGTGTCAATCCAGATTCCTTATGATCTACTACTACTTCCATAAATACCTTTGCTACATCTATTATAATGTCATCAGTGTACAAATAAAATATTCTTTTGTCTTATTTCACTTCATGAGCACAATGTTTAGGACCACTGCTATTCAGTGCAGCATTGAGTCCAAAGCTCACCAAAATCAAGGGAGAAGAAGAAGATGATTCATAGCATCATGTGGTACTGCCATGGTTTCTCAGTGACATGTAACTTCAGGTAGGCCAACTTAAGGTCCACAATCATAATTCCTCCAGCCAAATGCCTCTACATGTTTTCATCATGCACATCAATTATGCCGCTCCCATTATGACATTCTACACTCCCAAAAGTCTAATACTGACCTGACTTTTCCTTTTGTAGCGTGGACCACTGCCATCAACAGTAACACTCCTTTTACTTCCCTCTTCAAGAGAATACCCTCAGTAATCCATCTTTCAAGCTCCTTCTCAAATTCTACACTTTTTTTCTTCTTTCAAGGAATTCTTGTAGTACTCCATTTTGTTTTTAATACTGGAGAATCTCCTATTCAATTCTATTCCACAATCCATTTCTTTCCATTGAACTCTGCTATGAAATCCGTGTCTTCAATTTTACAAGTGTTCAGAACTTGGGTAGCTGCAGTACAGTGTATATCTCCAAACTAAACCTTGTCATTGTTTACAGTCACACCTCCCAGCTTACTGATCACGCCTATTTCAATAACAATATTGATCTTGTTGATGATAGGATCAACAATAATTGCCTCCATTTTTATCCTTGTTCCACCTACCTTTAAGCCCACCTGCCAGGTTCCTTTACTTTTTACCTCCCTTCTGTTAGCTGATTTCACAGTACCACTCTCACTCTATCCACTCACAAGCTTGGGATTAAATAAAGTGGTTGTGCAGCCAGTATCAACAAGAGCTGCCACTAACACATTACCCACTGACACTTCCATGATTGGTAGAGATCGGTACTGCACCTTCATTCTGTTGACTGGGTACCTACTGGCGCAGAAGTGCTTCCTTATTCATCTCCCTGACCATGAGGGCAATACTTCACAATATACCCCAATCTCTTGCAATTGTAGCACATTACTTTTATTCTCAGTAGCTCCTTACTGTATCTAAATAGCTGCAATCCCTGATATCTATAGCACCTAATGCTTGATGATTCCATATGACCTTTGTTTTCTTTTGGTCTCATGCTTTTGCAATCACTGCCACTATTCTGGGCTCTTGAAGTCTTTCGCTAACCAAGAGGCTTGTGGCTGATATTGTTTTGCAGAGGTTCATATTTTCTACACCATGCACTTGTTGCAGCACCACAGATATGTCACCAGGAAAGCCTGTCACAAAAGCTAATTTCACGGTCTGATCCAGTCTTCTTGCTAAATATCCTGCCAACCGCGCCTACCTTTTGATATTATTGACGGAGAAGTCCACTAATTCCCCAGTCCATTTCATTCTCTTGAGCTTTTCATAAGCTTCAAAGTGCCCTTCAATGAACACTTTCTTTAGTCTGGTCTCTCTCATGTCCTCGTCCAACTGGTCCTTGTCACTCATTTCAAGGTAGAGACCAAGAGCATCTCCTTGCAGAAAAAGTGGAAGGAAACTGGCACAGTTCGGCATTTTTTTTAAGCTTGGCGACCAATTTCACTTTCTTTATCCACACAACTATATCACCTTCTCTGCTAAATGGTGGTATCACATCTCACCCAGTCTCACTATATCACCAAAATAGCTTGCAGTTTAAAAAATTAAAAAAAAAAACTTCACTTAGGATTTCTTGTGTCCTTCTCTTAAATTTTCTTACTCTCTTGCAACGTTTCTTGTATGAAACAAATAAGAAAATCACCCACTCATATTTTTGGTGAAGCTTTATAGCTTTTCTTCTTTCTCATAATTCATCTCTTCCTGCAATATATTTCTATAAAAGAAATCACCACTTGTCGCCACTTCTCTCTCGCCACGAGGTAAGCAACATACCATTTTCTTTTCTTCCATTCAAACTACAAAAAAGCCTGTAAACAAAAAAGCACCAGTTTTATACATGGCAGTTAAAAAAGTTCAGTTGAAAATTGAACATGATTATTTGTTCTGACAGATTCTTGACATCATCTAGATAAATTAAGTTTTTTCTGTTGAAATTTGCATGATTATTATTTTTACCTGCAGGCTGCCAAAATTTGCAACAATATGCTACTTGCAATCAGCATGATAGGAACATCGGAAGCAATGAATTTAGGCATAAAGTAAGTTTGAATTATTTGCTCTTCAGTAGTATTTATTTCTTATTCTGTTCTTGTATAGACATAAAAAATGATGCTTTTTTTTTTTTTTTAACTTCTATTGTTATATGATACTGCCCTTAGTCAAATGATACTAAACCCAACAATGGCCTGGGGATCAGGAACCTATGATCTACATTGCACCTCCCCATTACACTAAGTCTTGTAGTATTGGATACACTTTGATGTCTGCAGCAAAAACCAATGAAATTTTATTTTTACTATAATATATTAATTAACCTTTACCATGCTAATTTCTTTCTAGAATTTTTCCCCCTGCCACTGCATTTTTTTTTTTTTTTTTTTTTTTTGGGTGCAAAACATGAACACATGCTGTTTTAAAATTGTTGTAACTTGCTTTGTATTGTGCATATAGATTTTAATTTTTGTACAATAATAAAAGAATGAGTAATATTTTAATGTAATGAATTGTGTAATGCATTATATTTTGTATACATGTTTTGACGTTGAAAATAAAATTGAAATGATATACAACATGAAATATAAAACAAATACATTAAGAAATACATAAATAATTCAACGTACTTTTACTTTTATTACTCCTTGTGGAGTTCTGGGGGTGCAATAAGAAGCAAAATTGCTAAGAAGGCTTTCATTTTGTCAAAAATGTGACGTGTTTCCTTGTGTTTACATACAAGAAGATACAAGCATTTGTTTGTTCTTTCTTTCACATGACTCATGATTATTTGTCTTGTTGACATGTTCTCAATTACAAATAAAGTTTTTATTTCATCATTTATAAATAGACAAAATAATTCACCTTCAGAAAGGCTATCCAGTATATCGATGGTCGCCAGTAGCTTCCATAAAATTAGTCAGGTATGAATGATAGCAGTTAGTGGTTATCATCGCTTTCCTCCACATCACTAACATGGTTATCATCTTTGATTATTTAACCATCAATATCCACTTGAGTAAAGCATCATCGGAGTACTAATCAAAGAAAAACTCTTGAATAAAGGCTTTGTTGGATATTGATGCAGCCATTTTTGTTTACAAAACATTTTTTAAAATTAATGTAGGTTTAATCAGTGTTACACTTCATGTAGAGTCTAGAAGAATTCAAAATGGCATTGGAAAACAGAAGTTTAACCTTCTTCCAAAGCAGTAGTAGATGATTCCCAGCTTAAAATACCGGAAATAACAGTTGAGGTGTTTATAGCAACAATGCCAAGGCAACAGAATGTGCCTAGAGTAGCAAAGGGAGATAATTCTACAGTGACAATTTTTGTCTGCAGCGTGGTAAAGGTCACTTACTTTATCTTTTGTTTTTATCAGAATATTATAACCACTTTTGCCTTCTGGCTTTTTTAAGATGCCTGTTAACCAGTAATATTTTTGGAATGTCTTATGGCACCTTAAATTTGTATAGGCTATTCTCATTCCTGTATCTAGCACATCTCATGTTTTTTCAAAGGGATATCAGCCATGAATCAAATGGGTCAGTAGATGGTTACCAAGTTTAAAAGGTTCAAGAGGAAGAAAGCATTTATTCAGTGAAAATAACAAAGATGAAGAAACTTGTTTAAATGCCAGCTCTCTCTGGAAATGATCCAGCTATTTCTTCCATTGATTGTAAATGGTGGAAATTTCAGTCATGACAGTTTTATAGTTTAACTACAAATGAAATAGTTTTCATCACTTGCACATTAAACTATAACTCAATGTCAATGACAATTTTTTTACCACTGTATTAAAAAGATGGCTCTAAGCAGCTCTTGCTACAGTTAATTTGTTAATATAAATGAGAAATTAGCTTACTTGAGACAATGGCACTGTGGTTCACTTTAATGTATTCTTACATTTGTCTTAATGTCCATTCCACTTTTCAAAGCAGTCTGCAAAATCTTTAGTGATTGTCTTCAGCTATCTCAATTCCTTCTTAATTTTTTTTCCTGATTTGATGTCAAAGGGAGAGAACGTACTGACAGACCCATATGATGTTTTATCAAACAAAACTGCACAAGATATATGAATGTACAGTAGAGATATTTAAAATATCTGAATATTTTTCTTGACAGTCATTGGAATCCACAGTCCTTCTAATTCTCACACTGTCAATTGTGTTCAACATTTTTGGGTTTTGCAATTGTTGAAGAACTTCAAGAATATAAATCACTGTTGATAAATTCCCAACTCAGTTTGAAGCACCAGCAATATTTTTTTCTTGGCATCTGTCATTAAATTATACCTAAAAAGAACTTCTTATTCATTCAAATACACTGATGGTAAATAAAATTGCAACTCTCTTATTATATGTTGCAAGATTAAATGGAGCCTAATAATTTTCTTTTATTTGTCTTAAAATTTGGGGCTTATACAGAACAAATATAGTAAACTTGAATGTAGGACAAACTCAGTAGACTTGAATACTGAACAAACAATGTAATTTGAAGAATTTGTGTGATGTCCCTGACAGTCAAAACTCATGATGACAAACAGTTTGGGTCACCACTGGTCCCTAGCACACACAATCATTTCAACAGCTTCCCCAGGCACTCAACTCTGTAGTTGTTGATATATGTACCTAAGACATTCCATCATTGGTCAGATAACAAATTTAAATATTTTGCCAATATCTTTATCAACAAGCTTGAAACACAGCTCCAATTTTTACTTTCGGCAGAGAATGCACACAACATTTGGGCATTTCAACCAACAAGACTTGTGACTTTCATTTTTACACTTCTCTTGATCACTTCTATGATCTCAGCACTAACAAGTTGGCAGTGTCTTTTTTCTTTTTTTTCTTATGCTTCTTCCCTGAATGTGGCTTCACCTGTATCATTATCTGTCTCAATCACTGCTGGAGAGTTTCGAACATGTGCAGGTCTATCATAAGTTCACTGTCACTCAAGGAGGAATCCTTTGCTTTGCTTGTGTGGTGAACAGCCCCGTAGAAGCAAGCGAGCCAGAGTGGCTTGCATCTGGTGTATAGGAAAATAAGGGTCTTACCTTAACGTGCGGCACATGACATCAGCAAGTTTGCTTCGTGAAAATAGCATTACTCTCCCGTCCAGCAATTCTAGCAGTATGTGCAAGGATGAGGGTTTTTTTGTACAGTTTGGAATGCTTCCACCAATAGCAAGTTGTGTGCTGATTGGTCGAACTGGAGGAGGCAATTTGCCTGTGTAACCAAGAATAACAGCGAAGAGCAGTAGACTTATTTAATCTATAAGCTATTTTGGCATTTTCTCTAATCATGGTGGACAGAAGTTTTGATATCAGGCTGATACCTGAATTCAGTGAAGCTGCTACCCATCTACCAATTGTAGAATGGATTGAAAATGTGGAGTTGGTTTGTGAACTTTGCGAGCAGGTATTGCCACTGTGCTTGCGAGCCGGGGCTCTCTCTGTATATCGGCAACTGACAAAGGAGCAGAGGTCAGATCCAGAGCAGATTAAGCAGGCCCTTATAACTGCATATGCAGTGGATTCATTCACTGCATATGATCAGTTTGTGTCATGACGATTTTGGCCAGGGGAAACGGTAGACGAATTTTTAGCAGAGCTGAAACGGCTAGCTTTGTTGGTTGGCGGCCAACTGCCTGAACAATGGATGACATGTGCCTTCATTTCTGGACTGCCGCAACAAGTCAAACAACTTCTCCGTGCATCATCCAGAATGGACACTATGACGTTGGACCAGATCCTGACTCGCGCTCGGGCCGTTATGACCGATAGCAAAGAGCCAGATGAATCAGTTGCCGCAGCAGCTCAACAGATAAATATAGCAGCTCAACGGATGGGCGGCATTGTGTGCTTTAAATGTTTTGGTCCCAACCACCTGGCAAAGGATTGCAGGCAAGGCTACTCGGAGAAGACAGCTACCCAGACCCGAAGATCCTGCTGCAGGATACGGTGTTTTCGGTGCAACAAGGTTGGGCACATTTCCTCAGAGTGCCAGAGAAACGGATCCGGGGAACAGACGTCAGTGCTGGTCTTTTCTCCAAGCAACACGGTGCTACCTATCATTGAGGTGGCTGTAGACGGAGAGAAGTGCACGGCCATGGTTGATTCTGGGTGCTCACGGATGTTGGTGAGCAAATGTGCATGTCGCAATTGGCGACCAATGAAGACGCAAGTCCTAACTGCCGACGGTAAGGCACTAAAATGCCATGGACAGGGCAATATTGCATTGAATGTTAGTCGTGCTCAACCCGTGTACTTTGATGCCCTAATTGTGCACTACTTGGGTTCGATCTTCTTCTTGGGATTGACGTAATTAAAGAATTAGGAGGAGTGCACATCAATTCCTCGGGAGAAGTCCAATTTTCTGAAGAAGAAAGTAAGCTCCAATGTGCTGCTATTTCTATCATTGAACCCGACTTTAGTGTGGAGTTCGACTGCCATAACAAAGTATGGACAGCCTCATGGAAGTGGACCAATGGACAACCGCCTATAACCCTGAAGAATAGAGTGGCAGAATATTCATTACCTGACTATGCACGGGACAAATGTGAAAGGGAACTGCAGTCCTGGCTGGATAATGGATGGCTGCGACCATACCCCGAAGACGAACTTGGTCCACCTAAGTGTCTAATCCCATTAATGGCAGTGATACAAGAGAGCAAGCAAAAGGTCCGTCCAGTACTGGATTACCGCGAGTTGAATGGTTTTGTAGAACTATATACTGCTAACTTAGAGGTTTGTGCACATAAGTTGCGAGAATGGCGACGATTGGGAGCCGATGTATCTTTGTTGGACTTGCGGAGGGCATATCTGCAGATACATGTGGAGAAGGCGCTGTGGCCCTATCAAACTGTCATAGTGAAGGGGCAAAGATACTGCCTCATTTGACTGGGTTTCGGTTTAAATGTGGCATCTCTCATTATGAAAGCCATAATTGACGCAGTATTATCGCAAGACAAAACCATTGCGAATGCCACATCAGCATATGTTGACGACATTTATGTCAACGAGAGTCTCATTCCTGTCGCACGTGTGAGAGACCTCCTGTCCAAGTACGGACTAGTGTGCAAGCAAACGAGATTAGAAGACGGAGCTAAGGTGCTGGGCTTACAGGTCTGGAGTGACAATGGAACTCTCTGATGGAGGCGAGGTGGAGAAATCCCCAATATCCCTGTGAGGATAACTCGCCGGCGCATATTCTCGTTATGTGGAAAACTTGTGGGCCACTTTCCCGTTTGCGGCTGGCTACGAGTGGCCACTGCATTTGTGAAACGACAAGCAAGCGCTCTAACCACAGGATGGGATGACAAAGTCGAGAATGCCTCTATTAATTGCATGTTAACTGACATCATAGCCAGAATACGCAAGACCGATCCAGTAAGAGGAGACTGGTGTGTGAGTGACCGCGAAATGAACGTATGGGTGGATGCGAGTTCCGTAGCCACAGGTGTCATATTAGAGGTAGATGGAAACATTATTGAGGATGCATTGTGGCTACGCCCAGTTGGAGATGCTAAGCACATCAATTTGGCCAAGCTAGACACAATGATAAAGGGTGTCAATTTGGCTCTTCAATGGCAAGTGTCAACAATACATCTTTTTACTGATTCAGCATCTGTTCATCAGTGGATTTCCAACACCTTACTGGCAAGGCTCGAATAAATACGAAGGCGTCTGGGGAAATGTTAGTGCGGAGACAGCTAAACACACTTCGCGAGCTTGTAGCTGAATATGGCTTGACGGTGGACATAATACTGGTCAAATCCAACATGAATCTGGCAGACCGGCTGACCAGGGTGCCAAAAACCTACACAAGGAGGAAACAGAGCCAGTGCATTCAGTATGCGTCACTGCAACGAACAAGGTGGACGCACGCCAAGTGGCTAATGTCCACCGAAAAACCGGACACCCGGGCATAAAAAGAACCCTGTACTTTGTTAGGTTGATAGACCCTTCAGTATCATCAGAAGTGGTAAAAGCCGTTGTCAAGGAATGTGAGGCGTGCCAAACCATTGACCCGGCTCCAGTGCATTGGCGAAAAGGAAAACTGAACATGAGGGACAACTGGAATAGGTTAGCGATAGACATCACTCACCATGATGGTAAGCACTTTCTGACGATTATTGATTGTGGGCCTTCTCGGTTCGCAATATGGCGTCCACTATGTCAACAAGATTCTACTAACGTAGTTCGGCAGTTAGAGGCAATTTTTTATGAACGGGGTCCACCACTTGAGATATTGACAGACAATGACACAGCATTCACGTGCAAACATTTCAAGAATTTTTTGAGTAATTGGGGTGTACAGTTGCGGTTCCAGTGTGCCTATGCACCTGCCGGGAATGGTATAGTAGAAAGAAGTCACCGAAGCATCAAAACCATTGCAGCTAGAAAGCAGTGCTCTATACCAGAGGCGGTTTACTGGCATAACGTTACACCTAAAGATAATCATTCGCCTGGCACTGCACCAGCTGATGCACTTTATAGGTACCATACCCGTGTATGGGGCATCGAGGCTATGTCCCCCATTGAATCGCAGAATATTCAAGGAGCATATGAAGTGGGAGACGTCGTTTGGGTGAAAACTCCACATGGGAGGTTCACGACTAAATTTAGAATGGGTCACGTGACTCAGGTTAATAGCCCACAGTCAGTGCACATTGATGGAGTTCCACGTCATGTGAAGGACTTGCGTCCCTTTATGGGAATGGTCCTGACAGATACACAGGACAGCGATTCTGAAGAGAGTGAGCGGTTAGTAAATTTGAAATCAACCCCATTAGGAGGCACTGATCACTAAACTTGATACTGAATCTGTTATTGATTTAGACAAATGGGAAGACGACTCCCCAACTGTTAGCGTCCAAAATACAAATGTGGTACATCCTGCTAGCTCCCTGATAACAGTTCATCTGAAGATGAAGCTTATGTTGCTCCACTCCCTCGGTGAAGTACCCATCAAAAATGACCTGCTCGCGACTGTATGTTTTGTGATCATGAGATCAGGGGGGAATGTGGTGAACAGCCCCGTAGAAGCAAGCGAGCCAGAGTGGCTTGCATCTGGTGTATAGGAAAATAAGGGTCTTACCTTAACATGCGGCACGTGACATCAGCAAGTTTGCTTCGTGAAAATGGCATTACTCTCCCGTCCAGCCATTCTAGCAGTATGTGCAAGGATGAGGGTTTTTTTGTACAGTTTGGAATGCTTCCACCAATAGCAAGTCGTGTGCTGATTGGTCGAACTGGAGGAGGCAATTTGCCTGTGTAACCAAGAATAACAGCGAAGAACGCTGATTGGCTGGGGAACCACGGTGTTGGCCTGATAAAAGAGTGCTGGAGCCGTGAAAGAAAAGGAGAAACGTTGGCTATACATAGTGACGTGTGAAGAAAGTGAGGACGGTGAATTGAACCAGTGATTTGTACAAGTGACTGCTGGGAGAGCAGTAGACTTATTTAATCTACAGCTTGTTACAGAAAATTGATCCCACATCAGTCAAAGGTCCCTAAGATGACACGGCATGCCATCAACCAGAATGAACTGTGGATTGATTATCCCAGTCATTTTCTTTGCCACAAATTTGGAACTACTATGACTTTGAGGCATTCGCGTGTGCAATAGGGCTCAAGGTGCCATTTTTGGTGTTGCATTGTTCCAATATATGGCTTACTGCATTGAAACCCACTTCCTTGCTGCAAATCCACCTGACAGTCCTGTGACATCTATCTAGAATCCCATTCCCTGATAGAACATGTGTACACCAAAAACATTGCTATACACCTCATTCTTCCATGAAAGTCTTGAAGCTCTTGCTCTTACAGAATGCTGCATCATTATCTGCAATGAGTTCATGTGGTAGGCCCCTCTCACAGAATATTGACTCTAGCTAGCAAATAATGCACGCAAGTCTTGTGCTGGTCTGCAGTTTATCATGGTCAAATAATGCTTTTGTCCATTCTTAAACTAGCCCATGTGTCAGATACTTCCAGTTTGTCACCCTACCAATATATCTGTGCTGGATCAATGAAATACTTTTAGAAAGTTTTTGAACCTAAATGTGGAAGGGGCAATCCATTTTGCAAAGTATGTGGTGCACCCGATTCCAGGATGACTGTTATGCCAATGGATTTCCATTATTTGGTGAGATTCTAATTTATGTGCCACAGTACTGCACATCTGTGGAACGGGTTAAGCTTACTTTCTTAAGGTGGTGGGACGCCTCTGTGGCAGGCTAGTGAAACTTGGTTTTATTCAGGACAGACCTAACTAGTTTCACATCACTGACCAAGTCATACACTTTGATCAGCGCATGAAGAATCTTCAGCCATCTCCTGAGGAGCATTTCACATGCTGCCCTTGTATTCACTTGTGCTTTTCCATTAATGTGTCTGCAATCCAGTGGTAAGCTTTGGCAGAATCAGTAACTGTCACTTTCAATTGGGGAGCCATGTTTATGCCTTTCAATATTGCATAGAGTTCAGCATGGTTAATGTGCTAGGCATTTCCTAATACAGTGCTGTTGAATGCAGGACAGACTGTATTTTTGAATGCAGTACAGACAGTAGTATTGAATGCAGTGTTCTCACACTATTTTTGAATGCAGTATAAACACAAGAGTCTTCAAGGCAGAACAAACACTAATCTTCAATGCAGAACAATTATTGTTTTATTTTTTGCTGTCTATAATACACTTATGTTTAAAGTTGCAATATTATCTACCCCTGCTTAATTTCATTAATGTATTGCTTTCAAGTAAGTTCTGCTTATCTCTGTATAAATATATCTATTACTTTTTTTCTTTCACTCTTCACATAATTCTGTGTTCATCTGTCTACTTCCTCACATATTTTCTGCCACTTGCTGTTGATGAGATCTGTTTCTATCTTTTTCTCCCTCTACTTGAATACATAAGAATAAAATAATTAGCTCATTTTTAAAAACAGTTAAATGCTTTATTTTCACATTGACATCCATGCATTCATGCTCCTACAATGTAATAATGCACTGATTTTTTTTAAAAATTAAATATTTTTTCCAGTTTATAGTCTTCATTTAAAATCTATCACATATAAAAGTTTGTGATGCCTAGTGGCAAAAGGATCTGTTGATTTCACTTTGTTGGGGGAATGACCACAAAATACTTTCCCCTCCCTTTTAAGTCCACACATGCATGCTGGGATATTTTTCTTAGCTAATAAAATAGGTCAGTTTACAATTTGACTTTACTCAGTCCAGATCTGCCTTATCTCGAAGACAGACCACTGTATTCACTTGTCTGACATTGCTTTTGTCTGTAGCTGACAATTCATAGTTTAGAAACTTTTTGCTTTCTTGTAAATTTTAGTATATTGTTTGCTTGCTTGATATTATTTAATTTTTCTTTTTATTTCAAACTTTATCAATTCTATTCATTGGACATTTCTGTTATTTCTTTTTACATTTGACTCATCAGAATGAGTGAAAAGTCTTCTCACCAAATGTCTTCTAATGATTATTTCTATAACTAGAAATTAATCATTAAGTAGAGTAACACAAAAAGGTTTCATTATTCTTCAAAACTTATGAAGAGTTTATAGGAAGTCGTGAATACATTTTTTTTCTCTTCTCCAAAGTTTTTTTTATTTATTTTTTTTTTTTTTTGTGAAGAGAAAAATATACTTTTCCTTTTAAGTTTGTTATAAATATTTGCTTTCTTTATCAATGTCCACAAATTTTAATTAATAATAAAAGGTAATGTTATTTAAATCTATTAAATGAGGAATTGTCTGTTCTTGTAGATTTTTATGATTATTTCTTTGAGTTTATATTCTCTTGTGTTTTGTCACAACTTTCAGGCAATCATTGAATTCTTGTCAACCACTCAGTTAAAAAATAAAGGATTATTCCTTATTTTCTATCATTACTGCTTACTAATGATTTTAAGAATGGGTTGGAATATAATGCAAAAGAAATATGATGAAACTAATATTAAAAATTAATAATTGAGAATTCAAAGGATCGTCAATGATCAGAAATTAATGGAGAAAATTACTAACAGAATAATTATTTATGATATTTTGCTGAAGATTTTATTATAGAAATTTATTAAAAATCATGGAAACAGAGATTGTCAGTTGTCAGAATTTAAAACAAGCATTACTGACAATTATTTTATGTACCAATTCTACTTTTGCAAAATTACAAGAAATATCCCCTATCAGAAAAAATAAAATCAAATGCAATTTGTGAACTAAATATAGTTGTATATGGTACTGCTAGCTGCCACTAGTTAACACCTATCTGAGCTAGTCTGCTATGTGACATTAACGATTTTTGTGATAGCTAATAAAAAATTTGAATTTTTTTTTTTTATCTTTTGTGGAGAAAACTGCTGATGAAACACTTAATGCTTCAAAAAAGTTTTAAGGGATAAGATTTTTGTGCAAGGAATTTTTGCATTTCAAATATATTGAGTAATATCACTTGAAGAACAATCAAAATTATATTGGCCCTTAACCTAGCTGAAATTATCAAAATCTTGAAAAAGTTTTCCAAAGAATCAGACCTTGCTAAAAAAAATCTAAGATTTGTATTGGAGTTTATATTAAAAGAAGATTTAAAAATCAAATACATTTCTGCAAAATTCATGTCTTCTTTGCTTACAGAGGATAAAAAGAAAATAACAATTATTTGAATCAGTTTGATAAAACATCTCCACTGTTTCTTCTCAAATTTGTGACTTGGGATGAAATTTATTTGTGGATATCCTTTATATTTTGTTTTTCTGTGATCTTACTAGTCACTCAATTTTTTTCCCCTTTTACTTTAAAATCTTCATGTCTACTTTAATATTTTTAACTAGTATTTGAACCTCATTTTCAATTTAAATGTTCATGAGATTTTAAAAAAATGTTTTTTATATATTGGCCCCCTTCTGAATTGTACATGTTATGTTGCAGTCTCACAAATTGGTGTTAAGCATTAGCAACAAACACTTGCATTCTTCTTTTAGAAATTATTTTTTTTATCCCAAATCCATGTCAATTAACTCCCCCAATTTGTTTTCCAGTTTGCATACTCTCACACTGAAGTTGAACAGAATCAATGATAGGTGACAAAATTCTGGCATTCTGGAGAATATATACTTTAGGGTTGAAGCAGGTTTCTCACTTGACATTCATTATGGAAAAATGACTATTACCCTACTCCATTTTGATATAGGGGAGCAGGGGAAAGATCTTTAATTTTTACCTTTTTACCTTTTTTTTTTTTTTTTTTTTTACTCACTTTATCTTTCTTCATTCATGTACTGTCTTTCTCTTCTTTTCCCTTCCTCTTATCACTTTTTTTTCTTTATACTCTTTTGTCATTCTCTTGCTACTACTACTCTTTTTCTTATTTATGCTCTTTTATTGCTTCTCTCACTCTGTCTTGCTTTCCTTTCCCTCTCTCTCTCTCTCTCTATCCACTACCAGTCCTTTTTCTCATTTTCTTTACCAACCCAACATCCCAAGTAAGAGAAGAGAATGTGTTGACCCCCATCACTTGTGCATGTGTTGACCCATGTCTCCTACTGACAGGATACGTTTGGACTCCCTCATATCCACTTATCAAGAGCTGGCTCCTATCACAGCAAGCAGATGGTTTGTTCTTTATGCAACTCTCTGACAGTCAACACTGGCCTTTGTGCACTCCATTGCAGATGTGCTGTTTAATGACACTGGTAGTGGCTTACAGCAAGGACAGACAGTTGCTACAGCCTGCCATCATTTGTGTCAATTTGCTCTATATGCTTCATTCTTACTTTCTACATAGATATATATATATATATATATAATATAAATAAGATGACCATTATAAATACGTTTTAAGTAGTTTTCTGTACATAAATGTTTTTGAGAAACCCATTAGGATATTCTGTTCTGGAATATTGAATTGTGCATTTATTGATAGATACATAGCTATATTTTGTATTTTCCTTTATTTTTATTTTCTTCTTATCACTTTTTAAAGTATGTTTACACACCCTATCACTGCTTTTTTCACTGTTATCATTATTATTATTATTATTATCACTCATCAAAAAGGGGAAGAGAAAGCATTTTATTGTTTTGCAAAATCTATGATGTGTCCTTTTGCGAAAGAAACAAGTTAAAGATGTCTCTTCCCTGCCCTCTTACATTTAGATCTCTCTCTCTCTCTCTCTTGCAGACTTCTCTCTACAAATTAAGACTCTGATCAGAGATAAAGGCAGCAATTAACTGAACAAAGATGGAAAACAAAATGCAATCTCTTTAACTCACTGCTGAGCTATTGGTGTGTTCAGCTTGTTTCCCTTGTGGAAATTGAACCAGTTTCTGCAGCTTAACTTGTCCATGTAGGCTGGGAAGTTAATGTAACACTTAGCCATGTTGTCCACTGCATTGACATATTTTATGTGAGAGAAACGTGATTTTTATTTCTGCTGTCTTTAGCAACTAATCACTGGCTTCATAAACTAGAATGATATGTCCTTAGTGATAGTTTAGTGGGATATGCATTGAACATGAGGTGATGAGGCCTCCCAGATATATAGTTTAAGCCTGCTGTTGTCAGTTTTTAATTGCAGTAGCAGCACTGGCACAACCTCTTTGCTGAAAATATACCCATGACAATTTCTAGATAATAGATGTGTATTTTGTTTTGTATCCAAAATGTAAAAAGTATATTTTATTAATAAGAACAAAGGTGACAGCAGGAGATGTGCATTTCTTAAAAAGAGTAAGAACCTTTCTTTGATAGGTTTCCATCGCTGAAACAGTAAATTATATATATATATATATATATATATGAGTTTTAAGGTATGTTATATTTATGGGTTAAAGTGCTCAATATCAGGGATAGAGGGTTTGTAAATATAAAAGTGGATATTAAGGTCAACACAGTGGCAAGTCTGTTTCATGTTTAAATGCAATCATTAGGCCATGCGCATTGTGTTTTAGCTCGGCTATATATGCTTGCCTGTGATGCATTATGGGTAGGTCTATTGCAAAATTATTATAATGGTTATTATTTTTGGTGTGATTTTGTTTTTAATTTCCCATACATGATTAGAAAACATAGTGCTGTTCATGTATTTACTATAAACAATCAGAACTCATCCCAAACAAATCTTTACTATGTTACTTAAATATAAAAAAACTAATAATGAACAAAAAATAAATATGTATAATAAACTAATCCAAATCAATAAATAATAAACATTATGAATGCATAAACACAAGTAAACATAATAATAACAATCAATAACAAATAACAATTCACTCAATAATAAAGTTAACAAACAACAGTATAAAGTAGCTACAAAACTGTATTCAGATCCACAATTATTTTCACTCAGTAGCCCCTAAACTAATAAGAAATATATCTGTTACAATAATACAATAGCCCTAACCATAATGCATCAGTGACGAACATATATAAATAGCCAAGCCAAAACACAATGCACATGGCCTGGTGATTGCAATTAAGCATAAAATGGAGTGTCACTGCTTAATGTTGACCTCACTATTCACTATGACACACATATATATATATATATATATATATATATATATATATATATATATATAAAAAAATCTAGGGTGCACTGAAGAAATGCAACATTCCTTGCAATATTTGGAATGTGGCTGCTTGGAGTAGAAGGTATCACTTTGAGGAGGAGAAGAGGAGGCACACAAGGCTTAAAGGAGATATGCGTAAAAGCATCCCCGCTGAACTTCCTGAAGACACCCGCAGGCAGCTCAGTCTGACATGTACAGATTGTGGTAGAGTGTGTTTGTCAATGGCTGGTCTAAGGAGTGACTTGAGAGCACACCGATGGAGGATAGCAATTGACTATAAAACCATAGACATCCAGCAACTGAAATGTGATGCTTGCAGTAAGACATACTGGTACAGAAGCAGTTTCATGTAACATTTTAAATTGCATGATAATGTAACACCCACTGTTGCACCTCTTAAGTGCCCTGTTTGTGTCAGAGTATGTGGGTTCCTTACTGGTCTAAAGAGCCACATTCGTTCAGCACATCAGTAGATATTCTCCAAAAAGATATGTAATAATGGCTGTATTCTGATACGAGTTGGCAACCACCATATATAGTGTAATTAGGTAGCAGTTGTTCTATTGAACAGTATACATATTCTCTGTCTATTAAATTTAACCATCTTTTTCTAGATAATGAATAATCTTAATGAAGCCATTCACATCCTGTAAAAACAGCCATAACTCAATAAAAATAATTATAGTCTCTAACCCTGCATTCTCCAATGCATATAAAACAAAAGGTCTTTGAACATGACTGATACACGTTACTGTATCACATAGCTGAAAAGACTTGCTGCATTTAGATTTATCCAATTCAATTGGAAAAATGTAACAACCTTAAAATGTACCACTTAAAACATTTGGTTTTCTTTACTTTACTTTATTTGTACTCACCTCTGAAGATGACTCCTGTATGTCAAAAGCTTGGACACAACCTTTCTTTTGAATATTTTTGCACCTGCAGAAGCCAGGTTTACATAAGATTATTTGTTGTCTAGAAAAGACAATGGTTAAATCTAATAGACTGTCTAAAATTTACATACATACATATATATATATATATATATATATATATATATATATATATATATATAATATATAGTGTTGGAAAGTTATCAGCCCAACCTGCTTCCCCAAAACAATCTTCTGATGTTTAGTCCTTGAAAAAGTATTAAGCTGAGAACATTTCTACACTCCATCAATGTGTGGGTCTGCATATATATATATATATATATATATATATATATATATATAATATTTATTTTAAAATTATAACATAACATCACTACAAAAATAGCCATTTTGTTTCAATACTTCTGGTGTTTTGTCAAGTGATGGTGTTGATTGTAAAATAAAAAGATTTTAAAGAGTTCAAAACAACTACTACTCCCACAAAGTCAAATATTTTTACATAAGTATCTGATAATTGAAATAAGTGACAACTGTCCTTAGATATAATTTATTAATGCTTTAAAATTACTATTTAGATTATATAGAAAATCAGGATAACTAATTAATCTGCAGTTTATTATGTAATTAAAAAGTAAAAGTTATGAATATTAAACTCTAAATATAACCATGCATCAAATTTAAAGACTTAGAAAATTATTCAAAGAAAAAACAAAGAAAATATGCCTAAATTTTCATGTATTGTTCTTAGTAATATGTTAAGTTTTCCACCTGAATCTGAGCAGAAGGCTAAAAAATTAGTTACATTGACAGGGTTGTAATTAGAGATTTACTGAATGAAGAAGAAAGGTTTATTGGTGACAAGACACAGATATCATGTCATTAATACACAAACACATAATTATGATTGAGTATATGAGCACATAAATATACGAACAACAAATAAACGGACTACTCATCAAGATTCAATAATCCAAAAATAACTACAAAGACAACATAAACCACCCATCAGAATTGCACAAACATGGAAAATCAATATCCAAATATATAAGCATATGCATATACGTATATATACACACATATATTTAGTGAACTTTGATGTCAACACTCAGAGGCAACAGACTGTTTCATGCTAGACGCAATCATCAGGTCACATGTGTTGGTCTTTTTCTCAACTATTTATATATATATATATATATATATATATATATATATAGCCAGTGGTGCATTGTGGGTAGTCCATTCTATCAGTTATTTTGCTGGGAGTGGTTTGTTTATTTATTTGGATTAATTTAGTTTGCTTGTTTTTTTTTTTATTTTTTATTTATTTCTATTTTATATATATATGTATACTTTTTGGTTTTCGATGTTTTAGTAATGTAATAAAAACATTTAATTTAAGATTAATTTGAGCATTTATTTAATAGTTTGTTTTGGTCTGGGAAGGTAATTAAAGCTATTTTTTTGTCCAATGTTTGGATTGATTGTTGTAGCCTATTCTGTTATTTTGGCAGGAGTGGTTTGTTAATTTATTTATTTTATTTATTTATTTATTTGGATTATTTTTATTTGTTTTTGCTTATTTATTTTTTTTTTATTTATTCTAAATGTTATTTTGGCAGAAGTGGTTTGTTAATTTGTTTATACTTATTTATTTGGATTAATTTCTTTTGTTTTTTTTTCTTATTTTAATTCTATATATTTTATTCTTTTCAGTTTTCAATTTTTAAGTAACATAGTAAAAATTTTTGAGATGACTTCTGTTTATATAGCAGTTTCTTATGGTCTGAGAAGTTAATTATAGCTATTTTTTGACCAATTTTTTGATTACTGTAGTCTATTCTAATGGTTATTTTGGTGGGAGTGGTTAGTTAATTTGTTTATTATTTACTTTATTTATTTGGATTGATTATTTTTACTTGTATTTTCTTATTTATTTTTTATTTTTATTTATTCTTTTTTGTCTGTTCTAACGGTTGTTATGGCAGGAGTTTAATTTGTTTTGGATTAATTTATTTTACATGTTTTTTGTTTTTTTTTATTCTTTACAGTTTTCATTTTTTAAGTAACGTAGTATAAGTTTGTTTTCATATCTGCATTTTGAGATGATTTCATATTGTTTATTTAGTAGTTTGTTTTGATCTGGGAAGGTAATAATGGCTTTTTTTTCCTCCAAGCAAAGTTTGTGGGTTTTGGATTGATTGTTGTAGGCTGATGTTCTTTTCCTTATTTTCCATGATATTTTTGCTGTGATGAGCATTTTGTTTTTAATTTCCCAGATATACTTAGAAAGCACTGTGCTGTTCGCATATTTACTATTTGTGAGAGATGTTTTGTGTGCATAGTTTCTTCGTTTCCATGGTCCTTCAGTTACTTCTATATATATATTTCTTCATTATCTAGTAATTTTAATGTGGCTTGGTTTATTACATTGTTTTGTAAGCAATTACCATTTAAGGGACATTCATTCTTTATTCTGCAGTTACACATGAGTTTAGTTCAGGTGTTTTGTTGATAGTTTTCCTGTTGTGCTTTTTTATTATTTGTGCACAAATAATAAAAAAGCACAGGAAACTATTTTACAATCAACACCATCACTTGACCAGACACCAGAAGTGTTGAAACAAAATGGATATTTTTGTAGTGATGTTATAACATACTTATAATTTTTAAATATATATTATTCACTTTATTTTGTATTGAGCATTCATTTTTTTTTATTTAAATAGTGTCTTTGGTTACTGAAATTTTATTCCATCTACACCAACCTTGCATTTGTGTGTGTGTGTATATATATATATATATATATATATATATATATATATTTCTTTTCAATGCATATTTTGTAATATAATGTTATTGTTCATAAAATCTTTTTATTTATATTTTTTGATATTTCTTTCATATGAATTTTGCGAAGATTTCCAAGTTATAAAAGTATTTTTATTTTTACCATGATGAAAGCAGGTTATAATTTTCTTTTTTGTAGGCTTGGCCTGGACGCAAAGATGTTAGCACATATTTTGAATGTTAGTTCTGGTCGGTGTTGGTCAAGTGAAATCTATAACCCAGTGCCCGGTGTCAAAGAAGGTGTGCCATCCAGCAATGATTATAAAGGGGGCTTTGGTACAGCCCTTATGACAAAGGTAAAAATTCTCTTGTATTTATTTCCAGCCACTCACTCTAATGTGTAAAAAGTGCTCTTGCTCTTTGCATTTTTAGTGGGAAATATTAATATTTCTATCTTATGTCAGTTCCCTTATTTCTAAGAGTGGGTGCTGATTCATTTCCTAAAATCTGAGCACGAGAAGTGATGTGGCAGCTTCTATACTAGGCATTTAAGACTCAACTTGCAGTACAGTTTGGGATACTTTCAATGTCAACACCTGAAATTGTTCATGTTCATTACCCGTTTTTGACTAATCGGCAACTTTTGGCCATAAGAATTGCTAAAATACAAGAAATATCTAGGAAACAACAACCCCCTCCCTACCACAACCTCCTTGATGCAGAGGCAACAGTCCCTGTAGTGACAGTACTTGGATTCTCCATGCCTGGAGAAATTCAAAACTGAAAAGTCATTAGAAAATTTCATAATTGCAGTTTTTGACATCCAGAAATTATTTTGATAGATGAATATCTTCAGAATGTTCAAGCAGTTAATACAGAATATATAAAGGGGTTGGACAAAATAATTGAAACAGTTGCAAAATCCACTCCTATATTTCAAAGACCTATTAAGAACTTTAACTAAAACTTTGTAATTGCAGATTATATCTATTGTAAATATGTTTATTTATCTAATTTACTGTCTTTGTCTTATTTATTTTTAGAATTTAGTAAAATTTAAGCTAAATACGTGACCTCTCCGTGTTCGAAAAAGAGCAAATTGTTAGAGCTCACATGGCAGGAGCCTCAATCACTAAGGTTGCTGAACTGTTTGGTTTTTCAAGAGCTACCATATCAAGAACACTGATGCAATTCGAGAAACAGGGCAAGGCCTCTAGCAACCGTAGAAATTCGGGCCGGACTTGCAAACTTACTGACAGGGACTGACGTGCATTGAAACGCAATGTGGCAAAAAATCATCAAACAAATGCAGCCAAAGTGACTGCTGAGTTGAATAACCATCTGAATAGTTCAGTTTCTACTAAAACTGTTCACCGTGAGCTTCATAAGGCTGAATATCATGGAATAGCCGCTGTGAGGAAAACTCTTCTCTCGACTTGCAACATTCAAAAGAGGTTGAAGTGGTGCAGAGATCACAATGCCTGGTCTGCAGACCAATGGAAGCAAGTCATATTCTCAAACAAGTCCAGTTTTTCTCTTTTCCCAACTTCAGGGTGAGTTTGTGTGGAGGCAGCCCAAAGAAAACAGTGAAGCATGAAGGTGGATCAGTGATAGTTTGGGCCGTCATATCATGGAAATGCCTCAGTCCAATAGTTGCCCTGCATGGTAGAATCAACAGCAAAGTTTACTTGAACATTTTGGGAGATCATGTTTATCCAATGGCCAAGACTTTATTCCCTGATGGTGACTGCATCTTCCAAGACGATAATGCTCCAATACATACCACTCGAGTGGTTAAGAATTGGTATGAAGAGCATGAAATTGAGCTAGAACACATGGAGTGGCCTCCCCAATCTCAAGATATCAATATTATTGAACATTTGTGGTGCATTTTGGAGCAACAAGATAGGAGCCGCTATCCTCCACTGTTGTGTCATAAAGAGCTGGAGAAGGTTTTAATGGACGAATGACTGAAAATTCCTCTGGATGAAGTCAAGAAGCTGTATGATTTCTTTCCTAGATGTAATAAAGCTATCTGTGAGGCTAAATGAGGACCAACTGCATATTAAATAAATTTTCTTTGAATTTAACAAGTGTTCCAATTATTTTGTCCAACCCCTGTATATATTTTTTCTTGTTACACAAGTTTAAGGCTTTGAAAGAAAAACAGCAAGAATAGCAGAAGTGTTCTCTGTCTGCAGGAGAAGATACTTGCTCACAGGACTGGCAAAATCTTTTAAAGAATTTGGGTTTTGAATAGGACATTCATTCTCCTTACCATCTCTTGCTAAACTTAGAAAATGGGGGAAAATTTTCAAATAATTCAAGAGTGATAGCTGCTGAAGAGCACTATTTCAATGACTAAAAATTCAATCGCAGCATTTTTATTCTCTGGTGATTTTGTATTAAGTCACATTGTAAATTCTAACAATAGGTAAAAAAAAAAAAATGCAGCAATATTTGTATTAACACAGAATACATTTGAACATGTAAGCATGATTTTGGTTCTTCTTATCCCTGCACACTGTCTTGATTATTATTCAGTTACTTTCTTTTATTCCTTTTCTGTGCTAACAAACTAAATATTTCTGGTAGTAAGAAAAATAACTTGGTTACTGGATTTCACAATTTTTACCTAAAATTTATTTGATCAAGTTTCTCAAACTTTGTGCATTGAATATCAAAAAGCAGATTGTTAGTGGTCAGGAATAAATGCAAGTGTTACTAATAAACAGAAAAGGGCTATTCTGTATATAATATTTAATTTGTTATGATTGTTAATAGTGAAGGGACTAGATGAGTAACTACTTGAACAAATCACTCTATCATAACTGATCAAGAGCTTTTGAAAGTGTAAAAATAGGTTTTTATAGTAAAAATACAAGCAATACATTTTTGAAAAAAATTATTACTGGCAATAGATTTTTGAAAAAGAATATTACCAGCAATAAAATCTTGTCAGCATTAAATAGCCCATTGAGGTGTTGATATGCCATAAAATAAAACAAACAAAACCAAAACATAACTACCTTACCTGTTCAGGAAGAAGCAATAGTAAAAAAAAGATGTTGACCTCATAGTAAACCATGGTACGTATGAATAATAATAATTTAATGTATATTTTTCAACCATCTTATTTTATATTTCATATGTAAGCAAGAAAAAAACAAAAAAACTGAATATTTGTACTGTTATGTACTACATTTAAACAATATGGATAATGTATTATTTTTTTTTTTTTTTTTCTGATGATTTGCAATTGATATGTTCTATGAAATTTAATTTTCTATTTATTTTACCCAGGACTTGGGGCTTGCCCAGAATGCTGCCATTAACACAAAGAGTCCCACTCCTCTTGGAAGCCTCTGCCTACACTTATATCGGATTATGTGCAACACTGGATTTGCAGAGAAAGATTTCTCATCAGCTTTTAAATTTTTACAGGAAATGGAAAATCGAAATTTCCCTTGAATTGAGTTATGATTTTTAAATAATATAGATTTTAATTTTACTAACTTTTAAGGATTTCTGTGAATGTCTAATCTATTTATCTTTATTTTTCTTTATAGCAAATAATTATGTTTTTCTTATTTTTATGATTATCTTTGTAATAAATAAAAATAAATTCATCAATTATGCAAAATCTAAACAATAACACATTTTAAGAAAAAGGTAACAAAATTGAAGGCTGATGACTCTTAAAGAATTGATCAAGTTCATTCTGTCCATCTTCCTTTTTAATTTATTTTATATTATTATCATTGTTTTATTTCAAATTAATTTGCAATCTCATCTTTTTAAAATTTGTCTTAATTGAACCAACTAAACGTGTCAGTAAAAATATGAAGAATTCTACGAATTAGCAGAAATATTATCAGGTCATCAAGAGTTTAACAACTTTTCAGCAGCCTTTAAAAAAAATACTCTCCTTCAGTTGGTCCAACCCACTTCCCGAAATCTAACCAAATGAGCAATTCCTTCATTAGCTGAGCTAATAATTTTCTAGCACCCCTTATATATATATATATATATATATATATTATGTATGCGTGGTACTTATTGGAAAGCGTTTAATATCAGTGATAGTTGGATTGATGTGAGTTTATGACCTTGGGTTTCTGACGATCACAAGGGTGTAAAACCCAAGGTCACGAATTCACATCAGACAAACTAAATTATATATATATTGCTAATAGGTATTTTAATCATAGAGACCAATGTTGAATAGAATGATGGTATTATTCCTGTTCTCCAGATAGTTGTTGTCTTCCTACAACAACCATATATATATACACACACACACACACCATTAGACTTAAATAAATAAAAAAAATAAAATGGACAAAAACATTTTCCCCTTCATCTCTCCCCCATATATATATATATATATATATATATATATATATATATATATATAGAGAGAGAGAGAGTTTACACAAAGAAAAGTAATATCTGATCTAATGATTGCATAAGGTGTGAAACTACCTGTCACTATGCAGTAATATACTGCTTTCCTGATTTAAATAAGAAAGAAATCTAATTTATGTAATTTATAGAAAATTATATTATAATTTATAGAAAATTATATTCCTTTAAGTTAATTGTAGATTACATCCTTTAGTTTCTTTTTTACATAGCTAATACCTAACATCAGGAAGAGACAGCTGAAATTTCTAGGGAACTTGATAAGGAAAGTGTGCTTAGAAAATTTGATATTCACAGGACAGACTGAAGGCAAGAGAAACAGAGCAAGATAACACATGACCTACCTAACAATCTTGAGTAAATGAATAGCAGAGCAAGACTTAGGAGATATAACAAAAATACATAATTTATTAAGAGCTACAAAGGACAGGAAATTGTGGATATCCATGACTGCCAATGTCTTGAAATGGCACGACACATAGAAAAAGAAGGAGAATTAATGATAGAGCAAATAAGGAATGATCTTTTTATTTCATGTCAGAGGATATAAATATATTTAATGAATGAATAATAAGAATGATATTCCTTACTTCTGATTATAGAAATATTTGGTTTGCCTTCAAAACTGAGTAACGAATTTCTCAATGATATATGTTGTTTTTTATTTTATAATTTCTTTTCTTACAGTTTTCATGTCATTCATAATCATTTCAAGTAACATGATTGCAACCAAAATCCCTTCTAAATTGTTCAGTAACTCAATTTTGAACTTCCAATCTTAATCCAACGTTTAATGCATAAATGTGTTTCCACCTGCTAGAGTTTACAGCCCTTACTATATCATCACAATATATACTAGCTAAATATCTTCACTATTTTCATACCTCATACTTTTGGGATGAAGAAAAATAATGCTTAAACAAGCACTTGTCTATGTTTGGTTGTATGTACACAGACATTTTTGATATTCTTATTCTAATCTCTAGCTGTTTCTCAATCGCAGAAAGAGATTATTTTTTTTCTACAATTGAACACTCAAATACTCTTGCCCGATTTTTTTCCTTATTTTCTTATGAAAATTTCATTACTCAATGCCCTTTCTTGATCATATCACCCCACTCCAAATTATGAGTTAAATTTGATCAACCAAGACTGCATTCAAACACATAACATAAACTAAATCAATTATTAGTCTTTTAAAGTGTTTTACAAATCCACTTTAACTGTATGAATTGAAAGCTATTGTTCTGAAATGACATTGGGTGAATGAAGGAAAAAGAAGGAAATCCTTTTTTTTATTTTTACTTTAATTATTTTTAAACAGAAGAAATGAAAACCTATTTTGTGATTAAAATCAAACAATTTAAAATATTTTTTTTAAAAAAAGTTTTATTTTCATTTTGTTTTGATGAATTTAAATTGTTTTGTTTTTTGGGGGTTTTTTTTGTCTTTTGACTTATTGACTGGTAATCTTTTTAAAATAAATTTTAGAATAAATCTTTGGGTTTTGAAGTGAAAAATTTATATGGTTATGCAAGAATTAAGTTAAAATTGTTTCAGGAACTATCTGCTATTTTGTCCAAAAGTTAGAATCTGTTGGCATTAATAAAGTCATTTGTTGTCTCCTTGTTGACTCTAATCATTGACTCTGTGTTTTGTTACCCCAACAATCATGTTAGCATGCATAAAATTCTTTAGTTTAATTTTTAATTTTAATTTGTATTTAGATTATTGTATTGTCTTATAATTTTTTCCTAAAAGAAGAGATGATAAATTTAACTTATTTTTCAAGGAGTTTACAATTTGTCTAAAGCAGTCAATACATATACCCTCTAACAGGATTTGTGCATTTTCATGTTAAAACTTACGTTAAAATTGTCTAAGACTGATTTTCATGTCACTTGATAAGCACAAACTTTCAGTTTCTTTATTATGCCTTAATGTTTTTCAATTTTGACTTGCAGTAATGGTCTTTTCCAAACATTGATATGAAAGTCTTCCTTAAAAACACTCAAAATTTAAACTTTCAACTTAATAAGGAAAGACAAAAATTGTATTTTCAGTTTGCTAAGTTATATAGTAAGAACAAATTTTTTATCTGTCACATAACTTTTATTACAGTATATTTTGATATAATTATTTTATCATTGTTCCTAATTTATAAATTTAACTTGTAAAAAGACACACACACATATACATATATATATATATATATATATATATATATATATATATATATATATATATATATATATATATAGTTCAGCACTGATGATTTCAGGAATCCTCTGGAGTTCTTGAAATTTATATACCCTGCTGTTAAAGTTGCAGAACAACAGTAGCATAAATTATTCAAAGAGTAAATACTTTCATATCTTGCTTGTTTTGATCACAACATTCATGACCAGTGTGCTTTCCAACTCTCCTGATAAAAAAAAGACAAAAATATGATAGATTGATTTATTAAATAATGTGCACTTGCCTTTGTTAATATTCAAATGCTTCTCTATGACATACTCAAAACTTGAACACTAAAAATATTAATAAATGTGACTACCATTATTTTTCCTTGTTTGTTAATCAGACATTTTTCATAGTTTCAGCTTTACCAAAACACCCTCCACCCCCAAATTTATTCTCAAGACATTTTGGAAGTTTGACAATTTTGTAGTAGAGCTGGAAAGATTTTAGTCTTCAATAAATTTAAGCAGATATTTCATGGATACTAATTTATATTTTTTTTAAGATCAATGGATCTTATAATTTAGTATTTTTTTTAAAGAGTAACTTTTTTCTTTTTTACTTGTTTGAAATTTCCAATTTCATTTGTTTTTGTGTTTTTAACATTTTGATTTGTTCTGAAATAATGTATTTTTTGCTAAATTTTTCACATCTCAAAAAAATTTTTTTTAATATTTGTAATATGTGTTAAGCCAATGTGAAAATCTTCCAAGAAATAAAATATCAATTGAGGTAACCAACTTATCATTTTTGATTTTATTATTTCTGTGTAATTGATTTATATGTTTGTTTTCTGTCATCATTGAAAACGGCTACCTGTTGGTTTTGGCTTCTACCACTTGGAAATTAATAATGACACATCTCCAGGTTAATGTCTTCTGAAATAGTATGACAATAACAAAACTGTATTGATGCTCATTTACATATATTTAAAAATATATATACTGTGTGTACCAGGTATTTGTGTAGTTTGAGCATGGAAATAGCAAGATGCTGGCAATATTTTATCTATGGGAAAGATGTCAGATGGAAAATGATGATTATCCACAAAGCCACAGAAACACTTCTAGGATACATAATGCTTAGCTTTGGAGTTTATATTTGGAAAAAATCTTCCAATTCATTTTTTGAATCCTAAGAGGATTCTTTTATATCCTTTCAAATCATTATTACACTCTGTTATCTGTTTTTCCTTTATTGCTACCCTTCTTCTCAGGACTGTAGTGTGTTCGACAAAATATCTGGCAGTATAGAAGTGGCACTCTCTTTACATTCAACTGCAAGCATCTTTGTGCATGGCTATTTTAATGCTCATCATGTCAAGTGACTTCATCATTCTAATCCTCCTGATGTTACTTGTATTCAGACTTAATTTGTCTGTTGTTCAATCTCTCTGTCATATAGTTGTCTTCCCTTATTTTCCTAATAATTCTAAAAGGCATACCTCCTTACATGATCAAATCTTTACATCCTGTCCTGACTCTTGTCATGTTAATATTTCCTTTGATTCATCTATTAAGCACCAACCTCCTATTCACAAGAGTCTTCTATCAGCATACTGATTCAGATTCATTTTGTGATTTTCTTTCACTCCCTGGAAGAAAATGTTTAGTCTTCCTACAGACAATTATGCCTCTGAAGTTTCAGCCTTGACGCTTTTGTGCCTTCTTGCAAATACCAAATAAAACTACAATCTTCTTTGTTTACATCTTCCTTTTCAGCTACTGTAGCCCACAGGAATCACTTTTTCCAGCTATAACGACATGATAGCCCTGATCAAAACAGATGCTTCTTTGTGCCTGTTTGTAATAAGTTGTGGTTCACTGACAGATTGAGGCAGCATATAGTCTCTCACAAACTTCATTCTTGTGTCTACTGGTGGTTCTGTAAGAATATGTTAAACATGGTTATTCTCTTGAAACACTTTGAAACGCTATCATTTTCTGCCTATAAAGAAGAATACTTAGCCTGCAAATTCTCTTCCAATTCTACTTTTCACTCATCAAGAGTATCTTTGTCTGAGTTTCCACTTAGTGTTGAGTCTCTACTGTGTGATATGCATAAACTCCATCCATAGTTTCCGCTATCATCTTTAAATTGATAACCACAAAACATGGACTCAATGGTATCTCTGCAATTGTCTTTAAGAGAGGTATCCTATAATTGGCCCCAATTCTCTCTCCAAGCTCTACAAAAGATGACTTACTGCTTCTTGCTTTCCAGATTGTTCTGTAGTTCCTTATAAGAATGCTCATGAACTGTCTAAATCTTTTGAACTATTGACTTATTAGACATTTATGTCTCTTTGGTAAAGTACTAGTATTCTCTAATCAAGTCTTAATTGGTCAAGCATCTCAACCTTGCAAGATCTTCTTTCAGGCAGACAATATGGCTTTAAGTTCTCTAGGTCAACCATCAATATGTTGACAATTATTGATGAAAGAGTCTGTCAAGCTTTAGATAAAAATGGCAAAGTTCAGTCTGTTACTTAAGACAGGGTTTGGCATGCTGGTTTTCTTCATAAAGGGTTATGGTGTTTTTGGCCATTTCTTTCTTCTCAAACCATGTTTTCTTGTTTGGTTAATCTTACTCTGTTCCATATTTCCATCAATGATCTTGATGTCATCAGTTCCCAAATCTGTGTCTATACAGTTGACAGAACTATTTACTTCTGTCTTAATTGTAAGTCTGATAGGTTATATAAAATCAAATTGGCAGCTGGTCTCTGAAATGACTGTCAGTTTATTGTTAACCAGGACAAGAAGTGGTTTGTTAATTTTAATGTCTCCCAAATGAAACTACTCTCCATTAATCATCTTAAAGAAGCTTTTTTGCCTTTCATCAGCATGGCTGATGCTAACCGTCAGGAGAGCAACTCACTGTGCTTTCATGGGTTAATGTTTTCCACTGGCATTAAATAGAAAAGTTATATTGAATCAATTGCTAGGAAAGTTGGTTCATTGTGTCATGCTAGACAGTTTTTCTTAGCAAAATCTGTTGCACATTTATAAGTCTATCATTTGTCTGTACATTGAATATTGCTGCCATATTCAGTCTGGTGCTTCTGTTTTATATCTAGAGATTCTTGATAAAATCCAAAATTAATTTTAACAGTCATGATCTGGCATCCCAGCTTCAGTCACTTTCCCACTATCGTAGCATAGCTTTTTTTGCCTCTTATAAAAATATTTTCACAATAATTATTTTGATGTGCTTACCTTCACAAATTTAAGCAGAGTACTAGATTTGCAGATAAGTCTCATAATTTCACCCTTGAAATTACTAGTTGTAACCATAAGTTCTATGCTAATAGTTTTTTTCTCCTGCACTTCTTGCTTGTAGAAATCTATTCCAACTTCCTTTTTTCATGTCAACTCTGATCTTTAAAAATAAAAAAAAAATTAAAATGCAGTGTCAGTCATCATCATATATCTCCTTGAATTCACTTCTTTTAATAACCTCTCTTTTACTTTCACTCTTAATAACGTCTCTTTCACTTTCACTCTTAATAACACCTCCTTTTGGGTTGCTCTTATTATCTTTCTTGAAGTGAAATGATTTTTTTTTTTTTTTTTTTTTAAAAAAAAAAAAAAAAAAAAGATCTGTCACGACTGGAAAGTGAAGATTGGGCTGCTTCAGCCCAGATACTCCATTTTTGATCTGATCCGATACTTGTAAATATAGAGTTGGGCAGGAAGAGTCAGTTTCTGGAGCGATACAAGGAATTGGCCATTCTCCCAGCCTCTTTACCAATGGATCATATATATGAATTCCACTTAAGAGTACAAGAGTTCCTCCTGACTGGAAAAAATTCAGTGTCTGCTCTGTGATAATAAATGTTACTTTTTTCACCCATTGTGCTGTTAATTTTAGTAAATTTTGAAACAAACATACGAAATATATTTAATATTGAAATAGAAATAAAAAACATGGTAACAAATTGATGTGTGAAGTCACAATATTTAAAGAAAGAAAATACATAGATACATAATATATATATGCTTACATATAGAAACGGATGACACAAAATCTTTTTCCCCATTGTAATACATTCTTTTAATATTTTTCTTTACGATATATAAATTTTTATATATTATCTCATATATATATATATATATATATATATACACACACACACACACACTTTATTTTAGGATATTACATCAAAAACATGTAAAAACGCTACAAAAATGCAATCATGTTGGAATTAGATTCTATTCATTCTCATTTCATATATATATATATATATTGATAATTGGGATAATTACAAGGAGGATATAAGTCAAAAGAGAGCTCAATGTAAGAAAAGAGCAATATAATAATGAGTACAGAATCCTTCAAAATCTTTTTTAAAACCTTAAATTGAAATTTTTATTTTTATTTCTCCTTTTTAAATATTAAAATTTTTTCCTCACCCCTTTTTTCTTTTGTCATGATAAATTAAATCCATTTATTAACATAATGCTGAATGCTAAAAGTTCATGCAATAAATTATAACTGGATGGATTTTGAAGGATTCTATACTCATTATTTTATATATATATATATATATATATATATATATATATATTAAAAAGAAGAGGGGTGCCGCAAACGTTTTTGGTTGTAATGTGGATTTATTGAGAAAAAATATTATACTTTGTTTTACATAATTTCACGACACGTGTTTCTGGTCTGGTCTCGCAACCGTCTTCAGGTGAAAGTGGAGATTTTTACATATTATTAAAAATAATTAATTTTTCTTCATGTTCAATGTGGAATATTCTCGATATGAGACATTCTGTTTGTGTGTTGGCAATCCGAATTTTCTTTCTAGAATTGTCAATGAAGAGTTCTGCGTGAAGGGTCATAAAACAATTAAGGTTTGTCCAGCGAGTAGTTATCGGCATTTAATCTTTTAATGTTTTAGTGACCTCTATGTGCTCTTGGATCTGTTTCTATTTTGGCGTGTTCCTGTCAGCATGCGTGTATATATGCGTGCGTATATTTCCTTACTACGAGGAATTCGTAAACTTATTTGTACTTATACACGCATACACACACATACGCACATACACACTATCCCACCACAAGTAGTCAGTACACACACACATATACACACATATTTCCCAAGCTACATGGAACCAGTACACACACACACACACACACATACATACACACGCACACACACACACACACACACACGTACTTCTTAAGTTGTCAACATCCGCATATACATACATAAATGTATGTATGTGTACATACACATATATATCTCTCCTCGTGTCTCCCGTATATGAGTGTGCGTCCATGTATGTGAGCGATCATTGTATTTGGTCACCCTGTGTGCATGTTTTTTTTTTTTTTTTTTTTGGGTGGGGGGTTACGATCTATTCAGTTCGGGTTTGAATTTGTCTATAAAGTTTTTTTCCTGTATTTGTAGATACGAGTAATTGTCTGTTTGATATATCGGCATGATATTAAACTTACCCTGGTTACATTTGAAAATGTGTTGTGATACAAAAAGTTTTCTGTTGTCTGTCAATTTTATATTGCTTTTGTGTAGGGAGACCCTGTTGTTCAGTTGTTGGCTGATGCCTATATATGACTTCTTACATTTTGTGCATTTAAGTGCATAAACTACATTTTTGGAGTTGCAGTTTAAGTTTTTGTTTATTGTGAATGTTTTTTTTTTGGGTTTTCAAAAGTGTAGGAGTTTCCTTCTATAATGATGTCACAAACTCCACATCTTTTTTTGTTGCATTTTGTGACTCCCTGTATTTTGTGTTGACTAAATTTAGATGAGGTTAATATGTGTTTTAGGTTTCTAGATTGGCGTTTGCTCTTAATTATTTTGGTTGTTTTTAGTATATTATTCAGTTTATTATTCTTGCTAAGTAAATCTAGATTTTTTGTGATTTCTGGGAATATTTCTGGGTTGTTTTTGTTGTACGTTGAGACATATGCTAGAGTTTGTTCGACGTTACGTTTCTTTTTATTTCTAAGTTGGTCTAGAGGAATTTCTTTCGCGAGTTCAATACCTTTGTTTATTAGTGTTGTGGGGTAGCCTCGTTTCTTGAGAGTTTTATGTAGTTCTTCTAAGCGGATTTTTCGGAGATGTTTATCAGTCACTATTGTACAAATTCTACGTGCTAGGGAATAGGGGATGGATTTTAGGCAGCTTTTTGGGTGATGGCTCTTGAAATGAACGTATTGTTGGGTGTCTGTGGGTTTGTGGTAGATATCTGTGATTATGTGGTTGTTTTTATTTCTAATGAGTATATCTAAAAATGGTAATTCGTTAAAATTATATTCTTGCGTGAATTTGATTTTTTGGGTGTAAGTTTTGAAGTAGTGTATGGAATTGGTTAATATCACCCCATGATGATTTCCAAAAGATGAAGCAATCATCTAGATATCTTTTCAAAGATTTAGTGAATTGGGTCTTTATATTTGTCCCATATATTTGTTCTATCTTTTCATAGAGGTTTTCTTCTAGGTAAGCTAATGTTAGGGTGGCATATGTTGGTGCCATTTTGTTTCCCATCGCAGTACCTAGGGTTTGGATATAGTTTTTGTTGTCAAATTCAAAGGTGTTATTGTTTAGAATTAGGTCTATACTATCGATAATGAACTCTTTAGTGATTAAAGATTAAATTTCTGGATGTTTTTCAATCCAGACAAATCCTTTTTGTTTTCATGACCCTTCACGTAGAACTCTTCATTGACAATTCTAGAAAGAAAATTCGGATTGCTAACACAAAACAGAATCGTCTCATGTGGCGAGAATTTTCCATGGTTGAACATGAAGAAAAATTAATTATTTTTTGCTAATATGGGACAGAAATCTCCTACTTTCACCTGAAGACGGTTTGGGGTTTGGGACCAGAAATTCACGTGTTTTGAAATTATGCTTTTTATAAACAAAGATTTATAATATTTTTAGTCCGTAAATCCACATTACAACCAAAAAGTTTATTAGCAAATCCTTCTTCTTTTTTTGTTATATTTTATTTCTCTTGTTGGAACCACTAATTTTTGTTATAATGTTTTTGTATATATATATATATATATATATATATATATATATAGTGTTTTTGTTTTACTAGTATGTTCTTTAATGATTAATATGTAAATGAATTTATCTGCTTCTTTTAAAATATGTTATTTTTTTTCGAATGTTTTAAGTTTCATTTTCTATATGTGATATTGTAAATGATTTGGATTTTTGCTATAAACAAAGTTTTTATAATGATTTTTTTGTTTGGGAAAAATTGGCTTTGTTTTACTAGTGACTATATTTGGGAAAATATGTGGGTGTGTGTGTGTACTGAATACTTGTGGTGGGATTCTGTTTATGTAAAATGTGTGTGTATTTAAAAAATAAAATTACAATTCCTCAACAGTTAGGAAATATACGCAGCATATATACACGTGCTTACAGGAACACGCCAAAACAGAAACAGATCCAAGAGCATGATAGAGTGTGTAAAACATTAAAAGATTAAATGCCGATAACTTTTCGCTGGACAAACCTTTGTTTTATGAACGCAGAACTCTTCATTGACAATTCTAGAAAGAAAATTCGGATTGCCAAGACACAAAACAGAATGTCTCATATCGAGAATATTCCATCAACATGAAGGAAATAATTATTTTTTAATAATATGTAAAAATCTTTTTCACCTGAAGACGGTTTGCGAGACCATTTTGAAACACGTGTCGTGAAATTATGAAAACAAAGTATAATATTTTTTCTCAATAAATCCACATTACAACCAAAAACGTTTGGCCAGCATGAGAGCCAACAATATATATATATATATATATATATATATATATATAAAAATATATATATATATGCATTCGTTACAAGTGGGAAAAATTTAAAAACTGTACATCACTTTAAAAAATTTTTCACATTCAAACGTTAAAAAAATTAACGTTGAAACTGATTCCGCAGTTTTGAACTGGGTTGGGTGTTCTAAAGTAACATTGTTAATACATAAATTTTTATCATTCAGTTTTTGTATTGAACCTTGTTTTAAATTAATAAACGTTGAAATCTTTTTGTGTTCATTTTGTTTAGTTCTTTTTATATATATATATATATATATATATATATATATATAGATATTATAAAAAATTTCACCAAAAGTGAGATAATAGAGGCAAGTTAATCGCATAAAGTTAACATTAGAGAATGTGAGAAAATATCAAAGGACACTCCTTTAAATGAAGAATTAGGAAGGGCAAAAAATTTTGATCATAGTGATTGCTGTATAAGACTAAATACCATTTTTTAATCAAAAGCTACGCAACGTCGGCGGGTAAGCTGAAACCGAAATAACATATCAGGATAATAATATTAAATTTTCATTGTATTCTATCAAGAATCAGAAATATTTAGTATTAGAAGCGAACGTCAATGCACAAAGTCAAAGGGGAAAAAAAAAAAATCTAAATAAAAGTGAAAATCCTCGGGTAGAGGGCGTTAATATAACAAAAAAATACGTTATTGATTTCAATTAAAATAATCAGGTTTCATTCTAATAAACGGAGATTCACCTGCATATATAAGTCATTGAGGAATATTTTCAAAAATGACCATTTGTTATCAAAGTTTAAAAAAATAGTATTTCACAATAAAACTAGAAAACGGTGGTGTTTTTTTAAGTCCCAAAAACACAAATTTGCAGGTTCATGAAATACGTCTAAAATTTAAGTCATAAATATCATAAAAAATAAAAAGGGGTGTATTTAAGGAAAAAGTAAAAGGAAAGGAAAAGAGAATAAAATACAAAAAAAATGCATTTCAATCATAAAAGTATGCATCTAAAAAATACTCATTACAAAAATAAAAACAAATAATCATATCACCAACAAAATTTTTAAGAAATGAATTAAATTTTTCTCCTTTCAATGGCGGCTCAAATGAATAACTAATTTTTCAATAAGTTGTTTTCTAATTATTTTTCTATTTGAAGAAAATATACAAATCATTATTATTTAGATTTTTTTTTATTTTAATGTAATTTAAACGCTAAGATAGAAAAAAATCATTTTGAAAAATATCCTGAATAAATTTTACTATTTGACAAAAAAACATAGGAGCAAAAATATAAATTTAAAGGTAAATAAAATTAAATTTTAACAAATATAAATATAAAATATATTTAATAAAACAAAAATAAAGAATGAATTAAACCAAATCATTAAACAATAAAAGAAATTTAAATAAATTAATACAATCTGTAAAAGGCATTAAAACTGTGTTCAACAATATACGGTCGCAATTTTCGTTTTAATTTAAACAGACATGCACATGCTCCAAGTTATACAATAGGACCGATTTTGATTTCCCAACATTATAGTTAAATAATCATTTTTTCATGCTTGTAAATTTTTCGTGTAAAATTTACAAGAATTTTTCAAACCAATCAATGGATAATTAATTGGCTGCCAAAATAAACTGGACAAACAGAAGAAAAGAAAAGCTGACTGAACGAAAAATGGAAAAAATGCTAATGCAAAAAAAAAAAAATCGAAATATTCGTCACAAGTAGGAAAAATTTAAATCTGGACATGAATTGGCTCATTCGGTTTAAACTCAACGTTGATTCTGATTCCGCAGAACTGGGTTTGGGTGTGAAAAAATGAATACATAGAATATTAAGATTTTATTACCCATTAGTAAACAGCTTTGAGGCAGTTCCTCCTTTAAATTTGTCGTCCTTTCATCTGTAAATGTCAATCATTAGAACAAATAAGAAAATGTAATTACAAATCTCATTTATATGATAGATGCTAGAATAGTTTGTTTCAAATTGATGGTTGGTTAAAATAAACAATTTAACGACATAAAAAAATTAAAAATTGTCGAAAAATTTATAAATCATTAATTAAATGTTAAATAGTGATCATTTTATAATTCCTGGCTGGAGAGAAAAGCATTTTTACATTTAAAAAGATGGAAACCTATAACAAATAATTGGTTACAGTTTGTATTTGAAAAAATTAAATATTTATTTGCATCGAAAGAATACACGTGTCTGCTTTGAACTGAATGGAAAACGAAGAAGAAAATCCGCTTTTCAAAAACTTAAAAAAAAAACGATGATTGTTTCAGTTTGAATCAATTAAAACGTTGCAAAGGTTCTGATAGTAATTTGGAGGGACTAAACTATTTTATTTTGCATTGGAATAAAAATCATAGACACAGGTAATTAATATAGTAAAAAAATTGTTTAAATAATTATATTGGAATGAAATATATAAAAATACCAATAACCATTAAATCAAAATATTATGTAAAAAATACACTAAGCTGGAAAGGTAAACATGCCTGTTCAAATAATATACAAAGTCCTGTTTACACTATTGTAAAAATGTACCACAGATCCGGTTTGCAGTTGGGTAATGTAACTCCAAACATTTGCATAAATAACTTAGGACCTATCCATTATTATATATTAATATACCTCAATGTCCGACATATTAATATATTCGGTTTGCACTGAAGGGTAAACGTAATATATTTTGGTTTATACTTCAAAAAAGCAATTATACCAGTTAATGGATGAAAATAAATATATAAAAGCTAAAGCCTCCAAAACGGTTTTGTAATTATGTTAAAAAATAGACAACAAAACATCAAAAAAAAATGAACGCTTGTATAATGCCGAAATTTTTGAATATCGATAGTTGTAAAATTATAATAAAGACTTTGAGAATATCATTAAATTACAAATAAGAAAAATTTAACGTCGTCCCCGGTCGCAGCGCCGATAACGTTCTAAAAGGATATATCAATTAATTATAAATATAAAAACATATATATATGTGACGTCTTCGCCGCGGGGTCAGCTGCTCGCTCCTCGCCGCTCCGTCCGGGTGTCGCTGCTCCAAACGTGACGTTCTAACCCTTTGGTGATTCGGGTAGGAATCTGGTTAGATTGATACCAGCCTCGCCGTTCCCAACCTGCTTCCAACGCCTGGTTACCAGGGTAACTGCACTGATCTCCAGTCTGCCTACCCACGTTGTGAATTGATCTTAGACAGACGAGATCAACAGGGGTTAGGGCCGTAATGCAAGCTGAGGTTCAACGGGGTGATAACACACAAATATGTATAAAAGAAAATAAAATGAAAACTCACAAAGTTCAAAGTATCAAAGAAAAAGGTAACAAACTTTTTTATGTCTATTTGTTCGGTACATAGGACTATGTCTACTTCCCGACCCGTTCTGTGGATTGTGGCACGACGCTTTCGCTAGGCAAACTTTAACGCTTCAAGTTGTCTGCTCTCTAAGAAATTTGTGTTTCGGTGTGTGCTTTGGACGAAAGTCGAAAAAAGAAGAGGTCAAAAGTTATTTCTGTGGTCTGGTTCTCAGTCGCCTCTTCAAACTACTTGTTCTTGGTTGAAGAAGAGTCCTGCCGTCCGGCGCTCAACTCTTCTCTCCAGAGTCTGAACTACTGGGCACTCATCTCTACCGCCAGGTGCGCGAACTAACTTCTTCTCGCCAGCTTGGGTCGAACGAACTCTGCACTCAGGGCCAAAAGAACTGGCCTCTTCTGCCCGCTTGGGGCGAACGAACTCGGTCCGCCGTCCGAGTCTCAACTTTGCCAGGTTATCTATTAACCAATTGATTCTGGCTCTATTTTTTGCCACTTCTAACCTTGTCACATTTAATATTGTCACACTCTCCCTTGCCACCTGAGCAAGCGTCCTCTGGTTTACTTCCACTTCTCCCAGTTTCCTTCTTATGAATTTAACGTCATCTTCAGTCACTGTTCCAAACAGGACACTCAACGCTTTTCCCACAATCGGAACTACTGATCTCTTTTCCCGCGTCTGCAGTAACTCTATCCCCTTCAGGTAGTTTTGCATGTCCCTCCATTGAGCCTCTATCATAGTGGCCTCTGATTCTAGGGAGTGCAATAAACTAAGATACCCTTTTTCCTTGGGATAATCTTGTCCTACTTTCAACCGGGCTGCATCCAGCTGCGTTAGCTCGTTTCCTAACTTATTTAGCAGCGACTCGTATGGGTTCAAATCTATCACGAATGATCAACCATTTAGACCTGGTTATTATTACTTCACTCGTCTTTTTTTAAAATGGTGTTTCGGCTGTGCTTCCCAGCTTCCGCCATCGTCATCATCAGCGTGGCTACCATCATCATCGTCATCATCAACCCTTTCATCTTGATCAGTCCTGAAATGTAACAAAATTCTCTTGTTGTTATTCTTCACAACAATTCAGTCTTGCTCGATTCATCACTCAATTATTCCATAATTTCTTACTAAGTTCAGCTCTTCCCTCCTCTAACTAACCTCTAGCAGACAGAATGGCCCGGACAGAAGTGCGTCGCGCTCACTCCAAAGGTCGTACTTCATGACACCACTGATGGCCAGTCAGCAATGCCAATAATCTTCTTCCGTCCTTCGTGAGGTGCAGCTCGCGACTCCATCCCCTCCATCCACATCCACCGCAGTCAGCCAGCAGGTTTTTCGATGAGCCAGTGTCGTTATGTTGTCGACACTGAATGCTTCTATTCTGCACAGCCTTCTTGTCCTACTGAGATTTGGGGTTCTTCACCCTTCTTGATCTCATCTTCCGAGGTGGTCCCTGCTCAACCTCTAACCTTCCCTCTGTGTTTAATTCCCGTCCAGGAGATGTTTTGTCCTCTTCTTCATCTCCTGATTCTTCCTTCTGTTTAGAGTCCTCGCCTTGGACGTCTTTAATACCTCCCGACTCTATGTCTAGATCTCTCCTGTTCCTTAGCCTTTCCTTGAGCTGGGAAAGGGGTATTTGATCCTCTTCCTCCCACTCGCTGGGCCCTTCGTCCTGTTCAGGGTGCCTCTTTTTAGAGCCCTCGACTGCTTGATTGGATCTCCTCGTTTTTCTCTTCCTTTTCTTTGGATATGGGAGTGCGATGGCGACCTCACAGGGTCCTCTCTGCACCGATTCAGTCGACGACTGAACATCGCTGATCCCCGCCGAGGGTTCCAATTCCGTCACTCGGATCGCTTCGTCTATCTGGCCAAGTCGACCTATCTCCTCATTTTCTTCGGAATCTTCTTCCGTCTCCATTTCTTCTGGCTCAACCAGAGTTACCTTCCTTGTCCTTGTCTTCTTAGGCCTCGGCTCGCTCATTTCCAGGTTAGCTATTTCAGCCTTCTTCAGATCATTGGCATGAACCCTCCTTGCTCGTCCTGCCACTTGATCCCATATTACATATGATACTGGACCCGTCTGCTCTACTATCCGGTAATACGGTTCCCATCTTTGGTCCAGCTTTCCTTCTCTCTGGTGGATTTTATAGTAGACAGGGTCTCCAACCTTCAATTCTACTACCTTTCTTTCAGCATTCACTCTCTCATTTCTTTTTTTCTGGGCCCTCTTTATTCTTCTTCTGGCCTGTACAAATATTTTATGTTGTTGTTCCAGCAATAGCTGATGATGATCTTCTCCCATATACTTTCTTCGGGGCTTCAATAGGTTATCCACAGGCAGGACCACGTCTCTGCCAAACAACATAAAGTAAGGAGAAAATCTGGAGGTTTCGTTTATCGTAAACCTCACGGCCGCCAGAGCCTGCGTCAAATACAAGTCCCAATTTCCAGTGTTCTCTCTGACCAATTGGCATCATCTCCCAAGGTTCTATGAAACCTTTCCACTTTAGCATTTCCTTGGGGGTGATATGGAGATGTTTTTACGTGCTCTATATTCAAACCTGTCAGAACTTCTCTCATTATGCTGTTTACATTCTCCGTGCCATTATCTGTTACCAATTGCACAGGGGCGCCAGACCTAGGGAAGATTTCACTTATTATCAACCCGGCCACAGTTCTAGCCTTCTTGTCTGGTACTGCAAATGCCTCAGGCCAATTTGTTAGCCAATCGACAAAACTCACTATATAGTTGTTTCCTTGTGCAGTTTCCCCATATGGTCCTGATATATCCATACTCACTTTCTCGAAGGGGAAGTTCGGCACGTCCGTTTCCTCCAATGGTGCCATTTCCTGCCTTCTGCTCTGCGACTGGCACACTACACAGCTCCGAACATAGTTAGTGACCTCTCCGTACAGTTTGGGCCAATAGTACTTTCTTCCTATAAGATCACATGTCCTATCAATTCCCATGTGACCCAACCTCTCGTGGCACTGTTCCAATATCTCTGGTCTTAAACTTTTGGGCACATACAACTTGGGCTTGACTTCTTCATCCCTGCCTGAGAGATAATACAGCCTTTCCTCTATTATGGCATACTTGGTGGTCTCTCCTGCCTTCACCTTTTCTCTCAGAGCAGCTATTTCACTGTCTGCCTGCTCCTTCTCAATTCCTTCTCTTAAGCCGTGTGTGTGTGTTCGCCTATGACCCGTCTCGTATTACTTTTTCTTTCTTTCTTCTTCGTTTTCTCTTTCTTTCTCCCAAATCGCTTGAATGCAAGGAAAGAATTATTCTTAAACCTAAAATATTTTTCGGCCTTAAATAATCCTCAAATGGTTGATAAACCGTAAAAAAGCAAATCATTTATCTATAATTATTTCTTTCAAATCGTCAGGATGCATGGTGCCACATATATATATATAAACACATACATACATACATACATACACACATATATATATATATACTGACATATCACCATATATATACAGAATATATACATACCTACTAAAATCCCTTGAAAAATATGTGGAAATCTATTTAAAATTAGAATGTAATAAGAAATGAAAAAAGGGGAAAATATTAAATAAAAATAAAATAAAAATGGAAATCCAAGAAAAAAGGAAATTAACATTACTAATTACGATGTACATATCGAGTTACAAAGATAAGTCAAAATTAAATAACATCAAAATAAAAAAATATAATAATGGATAAATCAATAAAGATACCTTATTGTAAGAAAATAGGAAAATAATGACAATAAGGGTGATATTGAAGATATATTGAAGGTCACCAAGGCATTAATAGTAATTTAGTGATAGAGAAAAGATATTTTGTAATGGTTAAGTGATTAGAAATTTGGGAAGGATAAAGAAAGGACAGAGGAGAAGCAGAATAAACAGTGCAATTGTCAAATGATAATAGTTCACACAAGTTCAGGACGGAGGAGGAGCAGAAATTACAGTGTAATTCTCAAATAATGACAATTCACGTAAGTTCAGTATGAGTCTACATAAGTTTAAATCTACTTTGGTGACATTTAGAAATTAATTCATTCCTTTGGTTTAAAAGTATATTTGAATTTCCAAATTTAATAATTCTAATTTTCTCACATCTACCTTTAAAATTACTAGGAGTGTGAGCAAAACCTATGATTTTCCAGTCAATCTGAGGGTTCAGTTCTTTCTCCATCAATGCCCAAAATTTTATGGAAAGTGCAGTTTGGAATTTCAATTTTGGGTTGGAAAACGAGTGCCGATGATTATATAGTCGTTGTTACCATTCTCCTGGGGAAATTCCAATATAAATGTTGTGGTTATTCTTGTTCTCTTTAGGGTAAATGGTTACCTGGTAAATCACATTAGAGGCTTTGCAATTTCCTTCTACTATTGACTATTTCTAAAATTACATGGGTTATCCATACTAGGTAAATTGTTGATACTACAGAATTTATTAATAATAACTTTATTATGGGAATCAATAATTTTATACATATTATTTGTACAGGAATAACTTATTTTAATAGTTTTGCTATTGAAGTCTCTACTTGGGGTGGTTATTTTTTAAATGTTTATTTATAGGTTTTAAGAACATTTGACCGATGTTAATTTTGGATAACCTACAGAAGTATGGTTGAGACATATTATATTTCTTTTTCTATATCTACACTTATTAGTACTCTTATCTACCTTAGCGTTTCTTGTAGGGTACAAGTACGATAGTTTATTTTTAAAACAATTTTTGGAGTGGCCTATTGTACAATCCTTTGTTTTTATTAAAGATATATTTATTAGAGGAAAGTTTATATATATATATATATATATATATATATATATATATATATATCGTTACAGACCCTCATCTAAATTCCTTCTAAAACCAGCTTATATTTTAGAAGCATTTTAAATAAAGTCAGTACCCTCAGAAAGTGTAACGATAGAAAAAAAATAAAGTAAAATCGAATATTAACAAATGTTAACCAATCTTGCTTACATTTGAGCAAAGATTGTACATTTTCCTTGCTTTTTTTATCACATGTTGACGACGTGATTTAACCAGATGAAACCCAGACAGTAAAACGACCTTAAACTCTCTGAAACCCTGCAGAAGATAGTGACCTCTTTTCATTCACATAGGAAAAACGTCCATCTTTTGAAATCAACGTACAGCGCAAAGATAGCATGGCTTGGGTAGCCAAACCAAGCGGATAGATTTCGCAACAAAATGCGACAATTAGCTATAATTTCGCGAACGCGAGACAAACACTTACGGTATTTACACCAAATAGATTGTTTGGCTGGAAGGCGATAGCTAGCTATCAATTTAGACATGCGAAAGTAATAGAAATCTAAGATAATTTCGAAGCTTGTACAGCTTTAACAAAGTTTAACCCAAAAAAGAAGTAAACTTTGGCAAGAGAGAGAAGTTTATCGAAATCAGAAGAAAGATACACGTTATCCTGAGAGCTACGAAACGACAGCTTCAATTGATTCGTCACTCAATCCCCTAGACCAGAAACGAGGAAAAAGAAAGAAAAGATAATAAAAGAAACGAAAAAGAAAAAAGATATAAAATAAATATAAAACAAAAAAGAGAGAAAAGAAGAAACACACATAAGAGACATTAAGATAAAAGATGATAAAAAGAAAACAAACTTTGATAATAATCAGAGAGGTCATTGTTTCTCTTAACCCGGTCATTATATTGCATGTGTCTGCCGAGAGGCCTGTACTAGCTGGTATTGGCTGTGATCCGGAGAGTTTAAACTCCGCGATAGTAACACATGAGAACTATCGTTCAAAGCTTCCATGGCAAGTCTTTTTCACCGTTACTTTTTTATCGACAGATCCAAAAAGTGTGAATGATCCTACACAAGCCTTCACCACTTGAAACAAATCATTGTGTTGGTTTTCTGACAACTACATCTAATTAGTTCCACACATATCCGGCTACAGCGAAAAACTCGACGAAACAGCACCAACTTCATCTTGGCACTTGGAATGTACGAACTCTCCAGGACAACAACTCAGCACCAGAAAGAAAAACAGCTCTGGTCGCATTGGAGCTAAAGAAGTACAACATTTATATAGATGCACTGAGAAGTAACCATCAGTCGACTATATGAAACCAGAAAGCAAATTAAGACATCTAACAGTGTTCCTGCTGCACTTGGATACTATACATTCCCCTGTACTGTTTGTGGTCTTTTGTGCAATTCTCAAGCCGGTTTCAAAAGTCATACCCGTTATAGGCATGCAGATAATTAGTTCGTTGTCGTCGGAACCTCATACATCGAACTCGATGGGAGAGTCAGTAAGGTATGTATATATGTATAAGTATTGGTACATGTCTCTCTCTCTCTCTCTCTCTCTATATATATATATATATATATATATATATATATATATATATATGTGTGTGTGTGTGTGTGTGTGTGGTTTTTATGTTATTTGCATAAATAGATATATTCTGTTTTTGTTGTGGGTTTTATTGTCATCCTTGATTGTTTGGTTTATGTGGGTATATAATTGCATATATTTCGTTGTAAATTAGATGTTTTTGTTGCTTTTATGTTACCTTTATATTATTATTATTATTCATTTTTCCTTTCATTTTTATTTTAATGTATTTTTATCTTTACCTTTATTCACGTAAAATGATATCTTTTTTATTTATTATTATAACATATAAAAAAGATTTTTTTTAAATATATAATTTTTTGAAAAAATCATTATATTATTTTTTGAAATTATTGTTTACTGTTTTATTCTATTACTCAACTGATTTTTTAAAAGATACACAGATGTCAAAGGCGTGAGTGGCTACATGCATTAGGTAGAAAATTCATTCAATGTTATACACTGACGACTGCCTGTTCCAAACGATATCTCAAGTTTTCCCTTTTTCTCTCTGTTATTCTCTTTACTTTGATCTCTTTATCTCTTTATTCCTATTTAAGGAGACCCTCTCTACTTCACTGCTCAAATCCGGAAAAAATTAGTCATGTCTGCTCTCATCACTACGACTTAGCATATATCTCTTTAAACAGACACCTCTCTCTTTCTCCCGCTCTTCTCTTCTCCATTTTGAATAAATATCCCTCTGCTACTCCCTCCTCTTTATTCCTACCACCTTTTTCACTTTCCTCCAATTTTGAATCTACATATTTAAGCATAATTTATGCTTAGATAAGTGTTTTTAAATCCATTTTTGTGAAAATGTTTCGTCTGATGAGTTAAAACCGAAGTATTGGTTTTAATGAATTAAAATATTACCATGAACTTTCAAAGTCTTCGCTTTCAAAATTAATAATTATTTGCTGTTATTACTCTTGATCAATATCCTCTTTGGAATTTTCCACACAGATTAACAAATAATATTATTATCCAAATGTAAAGAGAACGAAACGAATATAAATTCAAACGTTCATAACATTAATTTAAAGGAGAGCCCAATACAACTATGGAGCAATAGTTATTTATTATAAGTTACTACTACAAAAATGCATATTTCGATGCCCAATTCAGGCATTTCATCGGGTGGTGATCAAAGATAGTTATAAACGATTTTTAATGCTACTTATAAAACATCACCTCGTTTTTATTTTTAAAAGTTAGAAAGACATAAGAACAATTTCCATAAAAGGAAAAGAAATAAATACACAAGTTAAAGCAGAAAAAAGAAGAGTACAAGAAATCAATAAAAGCAAAAAGGAAGAAGAAATAGAAATAGAAAGAGGTAGGAAAAGAAAGACATAAAAAATCATCCTCTCTCCGAAGGAAATAGAAGAAAAGAAGTAATATATTAAAAATTACAATTTCAAATAAAAAGAAAAGGAAAGAAGAAGGGAAAACAGGAGAAGATGTTGAGAATAATTTAGCCAATAAAAAACGTTAACGTTGAGATATAATAGAAAATGAATTCAAAATTTAACCGGAAATGATGGCAACTAGACAGAATTTTTTAGATATAATGTAACATTTCATGAGCCGTTTTGAAAGAAGCCACATATTTTAACAAAATTAAACATAGTATGTAAATAAAAGGCACTTTCAGAAGTAAAAAGCATTAGACAAAATAATGAATTCGCTTAACACACCATTACAATATAAATAAATAAAATATAAATTTAGAATATTTATATGATTGTTATAAATTTAAATGCTATTATCAAACATTATCAATAATAAATGAGTATAAACCTACCTACGACAAACATTATTACAAGCATAAATATTATTACCAGTATAAACCTAAGAACCACCTTAATTCCAAATAAACTACTAAGGATAACATTAAAATGTTTATATAAAGGTAATATCACATAAGAGAAGTGTTTATTAAATCATAAAATTTAGCAAGATTGTAAAGTTAATGCCGTAATGTGCCTACAATTAACGGTAATTTCAAATGATTGATTTAACAATTGATCGCTATTCAGAAGTTTAATTATCTGCATGTACCATTTCATCTAGTGAAAATCCAAATGTTAAGAAATTTTATATTGACAATACAAAAATCCCTTTAATCAGAGGTGGGTATTAGCACATATCTTCCAATAACAACAGTGCGTATCGTAACTGAACACCCCTTTCTGAATATTTATGGCATTTAAAAGAAATTAATAAAACTCCTAATTTAAAATGGAAAATATTTTTAAAAGACGAAAATCTGTAAATTCTTATATGACCCATGGCCACTTTGTTTACAAGAAGAGCTGCATATTATGAAATTTCCTAAAAATAAACTTCCGCTAAACCAAAGTAATGAATTAACAGTATTATGCAGGCATTGTATAATTTTTACATTAAAATATAGTTAAAAGAATTTTTTATATATAATTTATGCATTACAATTACATAAGCATTATTTTGTTTTGTATATAATGGTCCACACAATATTTATATGATTATTTGATTTTTCAACTTTAATATTGCCTTGTTTTATCGTCCATTCAATATAATTAGCATAGAATATTAAAGTTCCATATAAAAAAAATAGTTTTACTATCGGCCCCTGTAAAAAGGTTCCGAAGTATAAAAAAATATTTTGAAATTTCTTAAAAGTAATTTTTTGTTCAAGTTAAATGTCTGCTTCACCAAATCTAAAATCTATATCTAGCTACAATATGTTGACTTATCTAGAATGCTAATGAAGACATGAATTAATAACTGATATAATGGAATATGCATACACCTGTGTTCCCCATCACTGGAACATGATTGGCTGATGTCCGTCATTAATACCAACGGACGTGTAGGAGAATCAAGGCTACGTCAGAGTCTAAGTCTATAACGACGCCAATTGGACTACGCCATTGATCTACACTACTTACCTGCGACTACGACGTGTACCAGTCGATTACTGCTACCCTATTCTACTTGGTTATTGTAGCCAAAACCACTTAGTTACTTTGTTCAAATATATCCCTATGGAGCGGGGCCTTTCCTCGCAACAAAACATTTCTAAGGCCCCTCTTTAAAATGACTTCGCTCGGTGGGGTATCAGTAGAAGACCCTAGAATTTTCCCGAAAGACTCAGGTGTCAAATCGTTGATTAGGGACGCGGGGAAGGGATTAGCTGTATGGGATCACCTTTGGGAGGCTAAGGTGGCCTTCCCAGCCATTAGAATGCTGGAGGTGGAATCACCTGAATTGAGTAAATTGCAGAAGTTTTGCGCCGGGAGGGTCCCCGTTATTCTCCATCCCACTTTAGACAGGGTTCTAAAGCTAACATATCCCACGGACGCCGGAGGCATTGTCCTAGATGGTCGTATGATGATACAAAAAGAAAGAAAAATTATATGCAGTGCCTGTTGAGGACAGCATTTCAAGAAGGATTGCTACTTTAAGGATAAAAAATGTTATAATTGTGGCCATAAAAGTTCACATTGTCGGACAAAACAGAGAAATGAAAACCAAAGTCTCAGGCAAAAGCAAACGTAGTTTTGTCTAAACACGAAATTGTGTAGGGTCAAAGAAGAAAATACCTCAATATAAAAATAAATGGGCAGACCGTAAAATTATTACTCGATTCAGGAAGTGATATCGCTGTGATAAACGAGCTAATATGGAAAAAAATTGGTTACTCACCGTTGACGAAGACAGACAAAATTGCCAGAGGAGTGTCTGGAAAAAGACTCAAATTTCGAGGTGAATTATAATGCAACATTTCGTTCATGGGAAAAATTCACAAATCGAAAGTATATGTGCGCCCTGGTTCAGTAAACCTCTTTGTTACAGACTGGATAGTATTATTCAATTTGTGGGAATTACCAGTAAATTCTTTCTGTAACCAAGTGAACGTCAGAGAAAATTATAAGACAAAGCAAACAGAAAAATTTATTACAGAGTTAAAAAATGAATTCCCTCGTGTTTTTTCAGAAGGACTAGGTCTGTTCACAAAAAACAGAAGTCAGCTTTGAGTTGAAAGAAAATGTGAAACCAATTTTTAAACCGAAAAGAAAAGTTCCATTTTAGGCACTAGACTCAATAAATGACGAGTTAGAAAGGTTTTAAAAAATTGGCGTAATTTTAAGAGTGGATTACTCGGGTTGGGTGTCTCCAACCGTTTATATAAAAAAAGAAAAACAGAAAAATCAGAGTGTGTGCTGATTTTTTGACAGGCCTGAACGATTGTTTAAAAGACCATGCATACCCTCTATCGTCTCCGGAGGATATATTCACTAAATTAAACGGAGGTAGAGTGTTTTCAAAGTTGGACTTGTTGGAGGCTTACCTTCAGGTTAAAGTCAGTGAAGAATGCTCAAAGTACCTGACAATAAATGTTCATAAAGAGATTTTAAAATTAAATCGTCTCCCTTTTGGATTGAAGGTATCTCCAAGCCTATTCCAGCAAATAATGGACACAATATTGGCTGGTATGGATTATGCGATCGCATACTTAGACGACATTTTGATTAAAAGTGAAAACGAGGCCCAACACAAAACGCATATTAGAGCAGTATTTCAGAGAATTCAGGAATACGGGTTCAAGCTGAGTGCTGAAAAATGTGTGTTCTTCCTAAAGAAGATAAAATATTTAGGGCAGATAATTGACAGCAAAGGAAGAAAACCGGACCCAGAAAGAGCTGAGGCTATAAAAAATATGCCAGCACCTGATAATATGGCTAAACTCCAGGCGTTTTGGGATTGGTAGACTATTATAGTATTTATATCCCAAAAATGTATGAAATGAGAGCCCCTTTAAATAATTTCATGGAAAAGGGCACAAAGTGGATATGGTCGAAAGAATGCGAGGATGCTTTTAAAAATATAAAAAACTGTTTATTAGCAGACCTATCTTTAGCGCATTTTTATCCGAAGAAGAAAATGATTGTAGCAGCAGATGCTAGTAATGACGGACTAGGCGCTGTATTGCTACATAAACTCGAGGGCGGATCTACGAAGCCAGTAGCACATGCCTCAAGAACGTTACTGCCCGCGTAACGGAATTATACCCAAATTGAAAAAGAGTTTGGCAATAATCTTCGCTGTAAAGAAGTTTCACAGATTCATATATGGAAGACAATTTACTCTGCAAACAGACCACAAACCGCTGTTAACAATTTTTGCTTCAAAAAAAGTGTATACCGAGGGGTTGTCGAGGTTAATACCGAAATATACGAAACCGCTGGAAGAAACAGTAATAGCGGCGCTGAGAGACGAAAGTGAATTGTCGGTTCTGTTATGCAATACCATTAGAGAACTACTGGTTACTCTAGATGATGTGAAAAACGCAACGGAAAATGATGATTTCATTAAGAAAATAAAAAAGCAAGTCTGGTTGAACTCGTAGGAGAAAAATTCCCTTGTAAAAGACATTGGAATCAGTTAAGACCCAGACATACTACAGAGGTCGCGGAAAATACCGAAGAGATTCCAATGGAAGTCTTATATGACGCCTTTGATATTCCAGTGAGTCAACATTCGCCGATGGCGGTATCCCCGATCTCAAGGCCAGAGGTACCAGTGTGTCAAACGCCACCACTGCAAGGAGGATTGAGGCGAAAAAGGCTTAGAAAAAAAAGTTAATCGTTTATGTCCAGACTTTAAGAAGAGGAAGTATTAATTAAAGCTAAAATTCACAGAAGAATTTAGCTCGGCGTGGGAGGGGGGTGATATAATGGAATATGCATACACCTGTGTTCCCCCTCACTGGAACATGATTGGCTGATGTCCGTCATTAATACCAACGGACGTGTAGGAGAATCAAGGCTACGTCAGAGTCTAAGTCTATAACGACGCCAATTGGACTACGCCATTGATCTACACTACTTACCTGCGACCACGACGTGTACCAGTCGATTACTGTTACCCTATTCTACTTGGTTATAGTAGCCAAAACCACTTAGTTACTTTGTTCAAATATATCCCTATGGAGCGGGGCCTTTCCTCGCAACAAAAACATTTCTAAGGCCCCTCTTTAAAATGGCTTCGCTCGGTGGGGTATCAGTAGAAGACCCTAGAATTTTCCCGAAAGACTCAGGTGTCAAATCGTTGATTAGGGACGCGGGGAAGGGATTAACAGTATGGGATCACCTTTGGGAGGCTAAGGTGGCCTTCCCAGCCATTAGAATGCTGGAGGTGGAATCACCTGAATTGAGTAAATTGCAGAAGTTTTGCGCCGGGAGGGTCCCCGTTATTCTCCATCCCACTTTAGACAGGGTTCTAAAGCTAACATATCCCACGGACGCCGGAGGCATTGTCCTAGATGGTCGCATGACGACAGAGATGGGGACAGGGCGCTTGGGATAAACCACTGGGGTTCTTACCGCCGCATATTTTCGTCCAGTCTCTGACTAGGGCAATCCAGTTAGAAAATGTTTTTTTAAGCTAGCTAGTTAGCTTGAATGCGAGGAGCTTGAGAGATCGGTGTAAGTTGGTCTGTCTTTTTCGTGATCTGTCCTTCGGCGTGGATGTTGCTGCGATCCAGTTGACACACTTTGTTTGCGAAGTGTGCTGACTGGCGACCAGCTGGCCAGAGGTGTTTCGTTGCTGGTTAAACGTACCCTGGGTGCAAGGGTGAACCTTGTCCACGTCGATGCGGGTGGCCAGTTGATCGTGGCTGATATTGCCGTGAACAATAGTTCGTTTCGCGTCTTTGCAGTTTATGCGCCCACCCACTAGACGGAGCAGTGTTCGTTTTATCGTCAACTAGGGCCGTTCCTGGTGGATTCGTTGCGCTTAGTCTTGGTGGGAAACTGGAATGCCATCCTGGAACACCATATAGATAGGGGGTTGATCTGATCGACTAATTTGGTCTCGTCGATAGATACCGGGTCGATCACCCGAAGCGGGAGATGTGGACGTGTGCACGTAAGTATCCGTTTACCCGGGTAGCTATCTACTTGGATAGAATGTTAGTAAAAAGCGCCGACATAGACTAAAATAACCGAAAAAAATAACCTACCCACAATGCACCACTGACTACTATTATTAGATTGTCCCACTTTCCACTGGTTAGGCTATTCGGACCATAGACTCGTCCGTGCCCGGATAGCGTTAGGTTCTAGGCCTAGAACGGCTGGGCACTGGAAGTTCAATCTGTCTTTACTGGACAGGCAGGACTTCCAGCAACAGCTAATTAAGCTAGTGCAGCGGGAACAAGTGGGGGTGGTTATTGGGAATAAGTGGTGGGCGAGGCTTAATGATAGGATTAGGTCATTCACCACCGAATATAGCCAGTGACTTCCACTAGATAAGGCTAAAAAGGTGAAGACACTTAAATATAGCCTGTCCCGGGCGGAGGTTGGGGGTGAGGTGAATTCTAGAGAGATAGTTTTAGCTGTGCAGGCTCTTGAGCGATCGACTAGCGAGCGCTACAAGGGTCAGGTAGTTATGCATATGTTAACGAAGCCGTGAACATGGGTGCACAACTGAGCAAGGAAGAGATCAGTCGAGGTGCCGATCGTTACATTCGAGAGGTTAAAACCCCAGAGGGGTGTACTCTGATGTTGACTGACGATATGTGCGAGGCGTTTCGGAGGCATTTCGAGAGCCGGTTTACTAAAGAGCCTCGTCTCAGTGGCGATGAGTTTCGCAGCTACTTGGTCAACTTTCCTCGGCTTTCGCCGACTGAAGCGGCTAGCTGCGAGGGTGATATCACGGAAGGCGAAGTCTACTTGGCATTGAAGAGGATCGGCAGTGGCAAGTCTCTGGCACTTGATGGTTTACCCTATGAATTGTACTTGAGGCTGTTGCACATCTTTGTGTCTATTTTGACTGTCGTGTTCAACAAATGGTTTCGGCACGGGTCCCCAGTTGGATTATCAATTTGTGGTCACGCTGTTGAAAAAGGGAAAGGATGGAAGACGGGAATTAAATGATTACAGGCCCATAATTCTACTAAACACAGAGTTAAAGATTTTGGCCAAGATCCTGACGAAACGTTTGCAATCAGTTGCCGAGAGTCTGTTGGGACCCGATCAGACTTCTACTGTGAGGGACCGAACAATTCAGAGCAACCTGTATCTGATCCGCACGATCATAGAGGGCGTAAAAGACGACGAGCAAGCCGCGCTGATCAATTTGAATCAGTCCAAGGCATTTGATAGGGTCGATCATCAGTACTTGTCTGCTGTCCTGCAGGCCGCCGAATTCCAACCTGACTTCTGTAAGTGGATTATCCTCCTGTATCGCTCCCCCAGTGCTGTGGTACAGGTGAACGGAAAGTGGTCGCGTGCTTTTACGCTGTCTCGGTTGGTTCGTCAGTGTTGCCCACTGTCGCCGCTACTTTACGCTTTAGCGTTGAAGCCTCTCCTTCGCCGGCTGAGGGACGGGGTGAGCAGTCCGGCTATACGTGGAATCGCTGTCCCTGGTGAAGCTCAAGCCAATGTTTCCGCGTACGCCGATGACGTATCCATTTTCCTGTCGTGTCGCAGCGACATTGAGGTGGTACAGAAGGCGCTTGAACGGCACGAAAAGGTCACAGGGGCCAAGATTAACCGCAACAAGTCTTCCGGCTTGCGGTTAGGTTCCCTGAAGGGAGTTGCTCTTCCAGGGCCTTTCGGCTGGATGGATGGTCCTGTCAGCATTCTTGGAGTGTGATTTGGACTCGACCTCCAGCTGGAGAAAAACTGGTCAGAAGTACAGGCAAAGGTCGGAGCGTTGCTCGGGACTTGGCTCCGGAGGAGATTGTCCTTGAACGGTAGAGCTGAGGCATGTGCCACTTACGTCATTTCTCTTGTTCTTTACCGCTTGGCTGTAATTCCTCTTTTCAAGGACCTTAGAAAGACGGTCGAGCGCTTGTTCGCCCTTTTGTGGAGGTGGTCGCAAGCAGAAGGTCCACAAAGAATACTGTGTTCAGCTAGGAATGCCGCACTTGGGTCGATCTTCGGCCCACTGACCTTTCACGGCTTCGGAGGTTCTTGTATCATGAATTAGTGGAGGGGGTCGCGAAGGATCCGCTCTGTGGACGGTTCGACTTGTCGTTGGCTGAGTAGGGGGTCAGCGGCGAATTACCTCAGTAACCCTGAGTTTTCGCTTACCTGGCGATTGATTCGGAACGTGCTTTCTCTCAATGACAGGATCTTCAGATAAGGCTGAGCGGATTTGCCCGTCTGTCATCGGTGTGATCTTGACCTAGAAGAAACGGTTTCACACACTTCTACCATTGTCCTCAGGTGCGCCCTTTCTGGGATTATGTCGGCGAATTGACGGCTCGTATCGCTCCCGATATTCTCGTGCTCATCGATCTCGCATACGCGTGCGATAATGTGTCGCCCCCGTATTTTGGGGTGAAATGAAGGTGTTTCTGACTCTGCTAACCGTGTCTTGAATGGTGATTTGGACGTCGCGGATGGAGGAAATCTTGCGATATGAACGTTATTCTCATCAGGATCTGGTCGGATTCTTTCAGCATCAGCTGAAGCTGAAGATCAGAATTGATAGAAAGCGTTTGATATCGACAGATTTCAGCAAAAGGTGGGTGAAAGTAACGAGCTTGGTTCGTGCAAAAGAGGCTAGTCTTGAGTTCCTTTTTTACGTCCACTGCTTGGAAAAAAATAGCTATCATTACCTTCCAAAACCAAAATAAATTATTAAATAAACGATCCGAGCTTATCTCAAAATGCAGACATGAAAACAAATTTTTACTACGTTACTTAAAAATCGAAAACTGAAAAAATAAAACAAAATAAAATAAATAAACAAAATGACAATAAAATAAGTAAAATAAATTAACCCAAACAAATTACCAAATCATATCCGTTAGAATAGACAAAATAGAATAAATAAATAAAAAAACAAAATCAATGAACCCAAGTAAATGATAAACAAATTAACAAACCATTATGACCAAAATATTAGTTAGACTATAAAAATCAAACGAACAATCGGACGAAAAACATAGCTATAACTGTTATATAACGATAAACAAAACAAATACTACGTTACTTAAAAATAGAAAACCGAAAAGAGTAAATAAAATATACAGTATAATAAATAAATAAATAAAAACAAGTAAAATAAATTTAAAAAAATTAAAATCTCCTCCCGCCAAAATAATAGTTAGAATAAACTACAGCAATCAACCCTAAAATTGAAGAAGCTTTAATTATCTTCCCGAACCAAAACAAAGCTATTAAATAAGCGATATAAACAAATTTTTACTACGTTAATAAAACACCGACTAAAATAAAAATAAATAAATATACGAGATAAGAAATAAAAATGAAAAATAAAAAATAAAAATAAATAAAAACAAGCAAAATAATTTAATCCAAATAAATAAACAAATAAACAACATCCGGCAAAATAACCACCAAAATAGACTACCCACAATTCACTACTGACCTGTGTATATAAATAGCCAAGAAAAAAACAACACTCGTGGCCTGACGATTGCGTCTTGCGTGAAATAGCCTCTCGCCTCTAAGTGTTGACTTCAATTTTCACTTTTATATTTACACATGTTCTATCTCTGATATTGAGCACTTTATCCCATAAATATAGCACAGTATATTTCTTAATATATATATATATATATATATAGAGAGAGAGAGAGAGAGAGAGAGAGGTTGCTAATATCTAGTTATTTGATTTACCTACTTCTACATACAGACACACACACACACAGACGCACACACACACATATATATATAGAGAGAGAGATGTAGGTATAGAGGTAGGTAAATCAAATAACTAGATATTAGCATCCGTTTATATGTATATATATATATATATGTGTGTGTGTGTGTGTGTGTGTGTGTGTGTGTGTGTGGAGAAGGAATATATATACAGTGTAACCCGGATATAAGAGATCCGGATATAAGAGAAACCCGGATATAAGAGAGATTTTCTCTGGTCCCAAAGTGTTCCCATACTTACCTAAACAAAATAGACCAAACCCGGATATAAGAGAAACCTGGATATAAGAGACTTCTTCTCCGGTCCCGACAACTCTCTTATATACACTGTATATATATATATATATATATATATATATATATATATATATATATATATATAGCAAAAACATGCACACACTCACAATATACAAAAATTAAGAAAGGTTTAAAAAGATACAGAGGACACAAGAAAGAACAATGCCCTCTACACTTCTCTGACCAATCGTAATTGTTTTATTATTCTTCAAGCAAAGGAATATTTTTCGCCAGCCCAAGAATAATTTTGACTACTACCACACAATAGATAAACATAAAAAAATTAATTCCTGTAAATAATATGTGGAAATATCTATTCTTCGCCATATGAAGGTCACAAGATTCGAAACGCGTATAGCAAATATATGGAAAATAAAGTCTATTATACAGAAAGAATCTGCTAACCAAAAACGTCTGTGGCTTCTCTTTTATATATATATATATATATATACACACACACACACACACACACACACACACACACACACACACACACACACACACACACACACACACACACAGGGGAGGCAAGTTGCAAATAATGCTATCATGTATTATGGCCCTTGACATTATATTTTCATTATTATTATAGAAATGTGTGTGGCGGTTTATCCGAAGAACAGACTTTTTTCGGTTTCATCTTAACACCGTGAAAACATACCGATTTTTTTTATGAAACCTAAATCGTTCGCTTTCGTTTAGTGCTATATTAGTGAGTAACCATATCCAAAGAAACTCTATTGAAAAAACTTTCAGATGATAATAAAATTAAATTTTATCAGCATTTTTTATAGTATACCATTGTAAGTGAAAAAGATTGAACAAAAATATGTTAAAACATTTAATTGATTAGTTTTAGGAAATAAATGTGAAATCTCTTTGTTTACAAACGAAACGAAGAAGAAAAAAATGGAAATACGACAGATATGACACTTGGAAATAATGTTTTCAAACAGAAAAAAAGGAAAATGCATGATGCCTGAAATCTGTTTGTTTTAGTTTAAAAAATTTTTGTGGTAAAATTAAGTTAACAACAAAATAGCCAGTGAAAATTAAAAAAAAAAACAGTTGCCAATTTCATCTTAATGTTAAATTTTATGAAGTTTGATTTTTGTAAGGGTCGCATCGTACGTAATTGTTTTCTAGTAAGCCAATCACAAAATAAAATTCTTGTAAACAAGAAAAATGAATGAAGATTTTTTATAAATAAATTTATTTTTTATCTAGTTAATGCTACCAAATTTGATATTAAGAATAATTAAAATAGTTCTTAATTTCACTTTTAAAATGTGTAATATTTCTAGATATGCGAGTCTCTAGTGTAGTAAAATTGTTTTTGTTTTTTTCTGCAAATAAAATTATGTTTCTTTCTAGCGAATAATACACCTAAAATTAGATATTAAAAAAGTAAAGTAAGTTTTAATCTTAGTTTTAAAATGTGTATATTTTCAAAACTGTAAGTCATATTTTTTTTAACCCAAAGTAAAAATTATTCGTTTTTAGTCACTAATGTTCAGTGGGTGTCTTACTGTTCTCCCTGTAAAGTTCTAAACAATGAAAAATTAATTCATTTTATTTTTACAAATATCTTTATGGTTTTATTTGGCGAATACATTTATTATATTAAAATGATTAAAATATTTTTTTTATTTCAACTTTAAAATATGTATCTAAAAAAGAACATGTGATACTCGCAGATTTGGAAATCTACACATTCTAAAAGTTAAATTAAAAGCTTTTAATTATTTTTAAATATTTAAATTTAGGTGTATTCGCTAGATAAAACAAATTTATTTAGGGAAAAAATAACTCATTGATTCTCCTTGTTTAGAAGAAATTTATCTGCAAAAGCCCAATAACAGTTGACTGGCGTACGAGAAAATAATTGCAGTATTTTTAAAAACATAAGTGGTTTAATTTTTGGCTTTTTAAAAGACACATCATAAACTAATTTCTGGTGAATGCTTTCCCTTTTGTTTCTCTCTCAAATATGTTTTCCAAAGACACAAATATAGATAGTTTATGCGACGATTTCTTCTGTATTTTACCAATTTGTTAATAAATATGGTAGTTATTTATAGCTGACAATTTATTCGAAAGTTTCATAAATAAACTTTAATCGAAAAGAAGAGTCTGTCAGTGTCAGACAGTAGTTTCAATAATTTGAAAGTTCTTTTACCACGCTTTTATTACTATCAGTAGTCCTCTTTTTTTCACATTATAATTTTTGAAGAAATTCGCTTCCACGGGTCAGAGAAGAAATGAACATCTTTCTTGTTGTAGTTTAAAGTATCTTCTAATTGAGTGTACGATTTCAAGAATACTGATTTTGCGAAACAAAGTAACGTGTAAAATTTGGCCTCGAAAAAAATCATATTTCGCATTTTCGGCTGTTCGAAGCAAAATACTGTTTTAACTCGCTGTAAAAAAAATAATTCAATGAATATACGCTCATACAAATTACAAATTTAGAAAGATTATTTTATTTTCTTTCAAGCCATATGAATATTTTTAAGATTGAACCAGAAATACAAGAGAAATTGCAAGTTGAACGGACTAAGTTGCAAATTTATCAATCTCAAACGAAATCAGATATCGAATGGAAATGCTATCATCACACAAGAAAACGAATGGCTTCCCTAGAAAGCAAAAATACTAAATTATGATTCGAAAAACCGAATCGAAAACTACGGTATCAAGGGAAAAAATTGGAAAATACTAAAGAACTTTGGATTATTTACCTAATAAGTTCTTTCCTATTTTCTATATATTTTTACATATATATATATATGTACACGTATATATATATATATATATATATATATATATATATAAATTTTTCATTTGATCATTCATTTCACCCAATATATATATATATATATATATATTGGGTGAAAATGTATGATCAAGTGAAAAAAAAAATTATATGTTCGCTGCCAGGCTCGTGTCTGTCTTGTCAAACTCTCTGCCTTTTGGCATGGAGAAATCCAGACGAGGTTCTGCCGAAGGACCGAGTCACGTCTGGGGAGGTAGACAGACACTCGACATCGTGTATGCGAGTTATACGTGGAATTTTTGCCCTAGCGTAAGTGCTCAGAATATCCCACATTAAAAACCGTCCTTGGGCCCCATCCCGCCTTGTAGAGTGTCTTCGAGTAAATACCGAATTTGAAACTTCTTGTCGACCTCTCTGCCTCCGGGTAAAAAGGAACCCAGAAGTTGCTATGCTGAAGGGCAGAATCTCGTCTTAGGAAGTACACAGTCACCCGACACTGTGTATGCGAGGTCTACGAGGAATTTTGGCCCGAGCGTACGTGCTCGAAATGCCACACGTTAAAAACCGGCTTGGTGCTACATCCAGACTTGTAGGGATACTTCGGGTAAATACCAAATTTGAACAGAACTGTGAAGGTAGTTCGCTGCCAGAAATGTCGATGGGCAAAGTCTCGTGTATGCGATGTCTACAGAATATTTTGCCCGAGCCTACGGGATCGGAATACTCCACGTTAAAAGCCACCCTTGTGCCACATCCTGCCTTGTGAAGAGGTCTTGAGTAAATACCGAAGTTGAACTATACTGGGGTTAAGTTCACGATTAACTCATTCCAGTAGAATACATCTCGGCTGTTTCTACTGTATTATTCTTCGGGATAAATTATTGCTATTTTTATATGTGTATCAACTAATTCATTTCACGATATAACATTTGGCAACGAGGATTTCCGAATTTACATCTGATACATACCTACATACACACACACACACACACACATATATATATATATATATATATATATATATATATATATATATATATATATATAAAAAATTTGTCAACAAATAATTCGAATCGTATTACCAATACGAACCGTGGATTCGAGTGTAAAACTTAAAGTCATATACCAAGAAATCATTTGGCGACTAATCCACTTCGGATTAATTCCAAGTCGGACGTGTAAAAACAAGTAATAATTTTGTCTGGTTGCTCCGTTAAATTTTGTCTCTATAAAGAAACATGGACGATTTTAAAGAAGCAATTTTGGAATTCATGAGAATCCAGCAGAAACAAAACGCACGGTTGGAGAAACAACGATGTTCGGACAAGTTTAGGAAGTTAAATTTACCAGTCACATATCATACCATAGTGTTATAAAAAAAAATCTATCAACTCATAATTTACAAGAAAAATTCTAGTCTAAAACACCAGAAATCTATATAAATCACATTATCAGAAATATCTCGCTATTAGAGAGGCCCTGTATCGCAAACATATTTCTTCTGTTATCAATCTCACTTTATTTAACAGTGGAAATGTAGTGTTTAAAATAAAAAGATGCTATTTTGTCCTCTCAGGGACTTTAACAAGGGATCTGCGAGGCTTTTATTTTGTAACAAGTATTTATATACTAAAATAAAAACTATTGGTTTTTCAAAATTTTAGGAATAAGAACGCTCATATATATTCATCTGGTTAACTGAAAATTCAGTCACGTTATGGAGGTCATGACGTGAGACAATATTTAATGTCTAATAAACGAAAGTGAGTAAATGATGTGTTTGAAAAAATGCAACTTATTATTTAAACTATTTTTGATTGAGATATATTTATTTGTTATTTTGGATAACATGAGGTTATGGATTTAACTAATTTCTTTTATTTTTTTGATATTTTTGTTGTCATGTATCTTGGCTTGGCAAAATAGTAATTCTTTTAAGAATGGAAATATTTGAAAAATTCGCAGTGCAGATTTATATTTTGATAGGTTTCGATAGCGGCACTCTCAAGAATTTTTTCTAAGTAAGTTTCTTTCTTTTAATAAATGTGGCATTCTTTAGGTCAAATTTATGGTTCGACCCCCGTACAACAAAACGTAAAAAACAAGCGTAGGAAAAATATTCATTAAACTCATACACAAGCACTTCCCCAACCACATCAAGCACTCTCAACAAGATATTCAACACAAACACAACAAAAATCAGCTACAGTCGCATCTAGAACATGACACAAATAATAAGTACAAAAGGAAAACAACTAAAAAAACCACCCGAACAAATCAAAACCGCTTATAACTGCAGAACAAAGAAAGAACGTCCCTTAAACGGCAATTGGCTGTTGATCAATATAACATACCAAGCCACTGTAAATTCAGCAAATAACGAAGAAAATATGTACAGGAGTAACTGGAGGACGCTGGAAACAAAGAAACTACGCACACAAAACATCCTTTAGAAATAGTAAATACGCGTACAGCAAAACAGCATCAGGCTACAACAATAAATTCAAAAACTGTAAACTCTGTCTGGAAGAGAAAATAGCTATAATTACCTCCCCAAAACAACACAAACTACTAAACAAATGATCAAAACTAAATTTAAAAAAAACGATGACGAATTTTTACTACGTTAATCGAAATCAATAACAAAGTACAAACGCACACACAAACACAAGTAAACGTAATAATAACAACCAACAGCAAACTATAAAATAATAAAAAAGTTAACTCCATAAACTAGCCATAAAAACTGCATTTGGATCCATAATTATTTCTATTCAATAGCCCCTAGAATGATTCGAAACATAACCATTATCACCCACCAAATAATATATAGAATAATAAAATAGGCCTATCCGTAATGCATCACTGACCAGTATATATGAATAGTTGAGCCAAAACACAACGCACACGGCTTGACGATTGCGTTTAAGCATGAAACAGAGTGTCACCTCTGATAGCCTTCCTCAAAGACTTGCTGAATATGTGTGCGTGATGTGTTGAAAAATCTGTAAATCCAATATCCAGGTCTGAAATGCCAAATGAATATGTATGTTGATGACTTTACTCAATTTGATCCAATACATCCTGTCAATATTATCTCCTTTGTATGTTATATATGCTTTAAGCCGTGCAAGTCATCTTGTCACATTAGAGCCCATGCTCGTTTACGTGCAATAAGACAGCAATAATCATCATGATCACACACACACACACACACACACACACACACACACACATATATATATATATATATATATATATATATATATATATATATGTTAGGGACCTCCACTTTTTCGGCATAAATTTTCGATACCTAAGTTTAAAATGAATTTTTTAAAATGAAAAACATTCTTGAAGATTTCATTTTACCTTTAATTGAAATTTTAATAATTAAATTTATTATTTCCATTAAGGAAACAATTCTGGTGTATTTCAGATAGAAACTGTATACATTGGAATGTGAAATTTAATTTTGATTTCTTAAATTTTCTTAAAAACGGCCATTTTCTTAATTTTAAGAAATTTATAAACAAACAAAAAATTATCGATTTTAAAAATATTTTTAAAAAATTCTGACACATTATTTTAGTAAAATTAGAAAATTTAAAGTTAAATTAATCTGATTTGAAAGAAATATTACTTACTTATAGCATAAAAAAGTAATATACAACCAATTATTAACGATTGGTATTGTTCATTGGGTCAAACATTTGTTGGATTGTTGATTGACGAAGCGATGACAGCTACTACGGATGACCATAAATGACAATTTTTAGAATTCTGAGTGAACGCTTTTTTTTAGTCTTACTGTTATGTTTATTTATTAGAATAAAGGGGCAAAACTCTTAGATCACGTGACCTTTTCATAATAATGGCAATTTCAGTCTACCATACATGGAAATAAGGAACGTATTAAGTAAAAAAAATACAAAATAAAAAATTATTTTAAAAATAGAATAGCGCAACTACGTTCATTAATCTTTGCAATTTTGGATTTGTAAATTTTGTTTCCACTTAATTACTATATCGCATCCAGGAAATAGCCCAATACAGAATTTTACACGATTTTAAACTATTATAAATTATTATAATTAAAATTTAAAAAAAAAATGATAAAATTCTTGTAAAAATTCATTATTCATCAGAAAAATTTTATTTCTTCGGACAATAATTTCCTTAATATTAGTTATTTACAAAAGCAATTAAAAGCTTTTCTAATTAACTAATGTCATGGTTTTGTTGGATTCATTATTTTTCAATTCAGAGCAGATTTTCAGTTAGATAGCTCAAATTTGAAAAAAAAAAAAAAAATAGGTGATTTACAATCTCCAAAGACTCTACTTTTAACCAAAAAAAATTTCAGGAAATAGAAAGGTTTTGTGCGAAATTTCATGACGTAAACAAAAGAAGATTTTAACCAAAATTTCCAACGTATTAGAAAGGATTAAAAAATTTCAAAAAATAATTTAAAAAAATACTTTGGTCTTTCATCTTAATAATAACATAAACATTTTGATGCTAAAACTTTATTGTTAGTTTGTGGCCTTTTTCATTACGCAATGTTTCTTCCCGTTAAAAAGTGGAGGTCATAATATATATATATATATATATATATATATATATATATATATATATATATATATATGTATGTATGTATATATATATATATATATATCGTGTATGTATTTAGACAGCATCTTTTCATTCATACACGTTTCATTAAATAATATAGACAAGATGAAAATATACTAAAAAATTTAGTATATTCTAATATATCAACTACAGATCCTAGCAAAAAAATTAAATTAATCATATACTACACTAAATCTAGTATATCCAACTTAATTCTTCGCAATAATTCTTCTCCCCCGGTTAGCGATTTGCAAAAAACCAACATAGTTTATAAATTCAAGTGCCCTTTGGGAGAGTGTATCTCCAACGAATTAAATAATATTTATGTTGGTCACACCACAAACTCGCTTTCACGACGCTTGACACTACATTTGAATGAAAACTCCAACATTTTTAGTCATTTAAAACGACATGCCTGCCCGCATACACATTTCCGTAAAATACTTGTCGAAAACACAATTATACTTCGACATGAAAACAATAGACAAAAACTAAAAATCCTTGAAGCATTATACATCAAACCGTTGACACCTAACCTAAACAAAATCAATTATGGCATCTCTACAAATATTCTTAAATGTCTATAATTGGTTACAGAAGGCATTGGTTTATACCAACGGCTTTCCTTACTTCATTCTACAATTCACTCTCGTGTGGTCATGTGTGACGTCATAAGATGCGGTGCGATTTTCGCTTCTAGCGTCTTATATGCGCGTGTTTATCGTTGCTTCTAAATCATCTATGTAAATATTGACAGACTATCATCACTGTCTTGTCCGTATATTGTTTAATATGTTGTAATTGACATCTTTGATAATGGCTTATGTAAGCTGAAAGTTTAGATTGTATTAAAAAAAATATGGATCACTATTGTGAATTTCTTTCTTCGTTCAACGATAATGTTATTAAACTTATCAGATGTTACGAAAAAAATTTACATAAAATAAATAGACAGCACTTGTCTATATTATTTAATGAAACGTGTATGAATATATATATATATATATATATATATATATATATATATATATATATATATATATATATATATATAGAATAGAGAGAGAGAGAGAGAGAAATCGCTGATGGTTCCAGTAATCAAGCTACTCGGAATCAGCTTCAGTAAGCCAAGTCTAATGTTTAAATAGAAAGCAATGTCCCGACATAAAAAAAGGTCGGTCGTTCAAAATTAGTAATAATTTGGCACTCGCTCCAAATTATTAACAACACAAAACATCTACCGAGAAAAAAAAAAACAGAAGACCCATCATGGTTGCCACATAGGGAAAGCGGGGTAATGGACTTTTTAGTTCGGTCTTGGGTTTCGGAGTGTTCACATCCGGCCAGTGATGGAAAATTGTTTAACATAAATCAGAAGAATACCGTGTTTAGGAAGATTATAACAAGTTTATTATTTAAGATACTGAAGTAACCATATTGTTTATTGATTTTATTTGAACTTTGCATATTTTATCTTTAAACAAACTTTTTCAGTGCGAAATTCACAAGTGTCATTAAGAATTTGTCACATAAATTTAATTTAATTTAATATTTTCCTCTATTTTTCTTCAACAATGGCCATATTATGTATAAAATTATTTATAATAATTTATGTTTTTCTTTAACATAACAGGGTTTTTTTAAAGTATGTTGACTTTTCTGTCTTTCGTAAATAAATAGAAGACATTAAAAAATAAAAAATGTAATGTTTTTCACCGCATAATTAATGAAAAATAGCACTTATTAAAAACTTTATCGCATAAAGTTAATGTCAAAAATTAAATTCAATAATAAATTTAATATTTCACAACTATACTTAAAAATATACCACAAAAATGTTAACGAGATGACATTGTCTTGTCGATATAGGCTTTCTCTTTTTTACATTTTGGCGATTATTTTAAAGAGCGAAATTCACAAAAATGTCATTATTAAGAATTTTATCACAGAAAGTTAATTTCAATTTTTCTTTATGCTATTATTCTTCATGATAACGAATATTTTGGTTATAAAATTCATTTTTAATTAATAATTTGTTTTCTTTATAACACGTCTTGTAAGAAAATGAATATAATTTTTAGACTGTTAATTTTCCTATTTTACTATACAGAAATATTCCCATTTAAAAAAGAAATAATTTAATATTTTGTCTATGACATTATTCTAAACAACAAAAATATTGACTTAAAAATTTTAAAAATAATTATTTACGGGTATTTTAAAAATGTATGTTGAATTTTACTAACATTATTGTTAAAAATGTAAAATAAAATTAACCAGTCTAATATTTTTACAGTACATTAAAAAATATATACACTGTAAGAATATTAAACTGGTTAATTTTATTTAGATAATCGTGTTTTAACGGGGAGGAGGTGATTGATCCCCACTGTCTCCCACTCACAGAAAATGAGATTATCCAAATCTCTAAAATTCCTATATCTGAATCCCACCTTCCTTCATCCTGGCATTTCATAATTCATGTCAGTCTCTAAAAGATTCCCACATTCATACAAACTTTAAATATTAAATTCTAAAACCTAAATTCCAAAGTCCAACACCACCCAAGACCTTAGAATATAAGTTTCATACACTTTTTAGAAGCATCATGTAATTTTTACAAAATAATAGTTTAGTCAATATTTTTCATTTCATTACCCCAAGTCCTTCCTCAAAATGTTCAAAAAGTGCTGTGTAACAGGGTGTCGGGGTAACTATGATGACCAAAATAAGGTTCGTAAGCGAGAACGGTGGTTAATGGCTATATCTCTAGACAACACCCTTGATAAATTAAACAGTGTTGTTTGGGAAAGGCATTTTTCATTTGATTATGAAAGTTTTCTTTTGTGATCAAATTTTGTGCGTCAAAGAAATATATGCTGACACTAAGAAAAATAATCAACTGAAAAAGTGATATCAGATTTAGATGATCAGCATCTGTTAATTCTTTCTAGTTTGGGAAAGTGGCAAAAAGAATGGAAGGAAAGCAAGGAAAAGTAATGAAATCATTAATAAAAGTTTAACAAGTGAACACAGATGCAATGGCTTAATTGATACATGCAGATATTGCAATGACTTAATTGATGCTTGCTGACATTTGCTCAACAGTGGGTTTAATTTTGTGATGGTTGGTAATTTTATCACAGATTATTTAGAAAATCAATTTGGAAAATTAAGACAAAATTCTAGAGGTGCATATTTTATAACAGTTCAAAATGTTCATATTGAAAAAACTAAACTTCTTAAATTAAATGTTAATGTCAAAGAATACAACTTTGGGCCAGGCGATAATTGCTCAAAATGTGAACATTTGCAAGGTGAAATAGGAGGCCAAACATTTAATAATTCACCAGACCTTGAAACTAGGATCCCTAAAGATATTAAATTGTCACTTTTGTATTTAGCAAGCTATGTTACAAGAAAATATTGCCCCACAGAAGAGAAAAAATTTAACAATACTAGTTTTTATTTTCAAGGATATGGACATTTCTTTAATGAAATAGATTGTGGTAATTTGAAAATTCCACGGGATACCACAGTTCAGCAGGTGTTTTGTTGTTTTATAATATTTGGTGTTGTTAAAATTTCATAAATTCTTTGACAAAAGTCTTTATTTTAGTTTTTGATATGTAGTATTTCAATATGAAAAGAGAGCACGGGATTATATTGTCAAATATATTTTTAAAAATCATTGTTTGTTTGATTCACCTAAAACATCTGAAGAACCGGTACTAAAAGTTTTGAAATTATCTTCAAATTTTATTTATAAGATAAAAATGTTTATACAATTCTCTTTAAGACTACACAGTTAGTATTAAAAATTCATATTTTTCAAGTAGTAAAAAATATGTACATACATATTCATTCAGAGAAATATTTACCAGATATTTTTTCTTTTCAATTTCACTAATTTTTACATATATTTAATTTTTTGTCTCAAAAAAAACCCTATGAATTAATTTTGTGTTCTTGTTAATGTAAATTGATTTTAATTATTAAAACCCTGTATACTGGTAATATCTATTATTGTATCATACTGAAATAAGTATTTTCTTAATCTTCTGTGAAACAAATTGAACATTTAAGTGAAATCACAATACATTTTGTAAAGATTATCGAAATTATTTTTTCTCTGAAATTATACACAATTTTGTAAAATTTTAAAAATGCTTTCTGATTGTATTATACGATTTTATATTTTCTGTAAACAATTGTTATAGACAAATTAACTTATTATTTTTGCAATATCATCTAAAAATGTCTAATTTATGGCAAATAAAGTCATTTTTGTGTTAGTTATTTTATGGTAGAGGAGGTTTTTTGTTCTTTCTTTGTACATTTGCATTTATGGAAATAAGTCGATAACTGTAAGCCGCATACTAATATTATATATAGTTGCTAATTAACTAATTACTAGACATTACTAACAAGTTTCTTGCTAAAAATATTCTCCGAAATTGTTATTTAGTAGTAATTTAGGTCTCCACATCTCCATTTTATTCTTCTGTAGGAAAAAAAACATCACAAAGCAAAAAAATTTTTTCTTTCAAATTTTAAACATCAATCATATTGATTAAATAATTTTCATAAGAGTCATTTTATTTTTAAAAAGAGAAAAATATATTTCATTATGAAACAAATTAAAATATTACATATTCTTCTTTTATTTTTTCTGGTGGCTTTTTCTCCGACACAAAAGCTAAGTGAAAAAGTTAATTATACCTAAAAACGAATGATGTGGCTTCTTTCCTTCATAATTTTTGTGACTTTTGTTCTGTTTGCCTCTTATAACTCTGTATATTCAATTATTAAAATTTAAATCAGTAAATAATCTGGAATTGTCCGATTTAAAGTCAGTTTGTTATTTCACAAACCGAAATCAATGCATACATGACAATAACATTCTACGGTAAATTTAAATTTAGGTTCATTAATTAAATTTTAGATACTTCTCAAAATAGAAAAGGTCGTTTTTTTCGATTTATAATAAACTATGGTTTTGTTGCATCTATAAGGCCCAAAAGTCACTCGATATATAGGATTATAGATTAATAAGCAGGGTTTATGGGGATATGTGGGAAAGATAATGGTTGACCCTAGACTTGGAATTCGATTCCACAAAGTAACTGTCGTTTGGAAGAAGCTGCTTGAGTGAAACATCTGACCAATACGAAGATGGTTTGCTACAATATGAATGGCATGGTGGCTCTTAACTGATGGTTAGAACTGGCGGGACTAATGAATATAGTTCATTTGAACACTTTTATGGAAATAGCGATAGAGCAGCCAGAGACTTGCAATGTTTCATCTGTGAGAAAGGGTTTGAAAGATGGAAAATAATTCATCACCCACAAGGACTATTGAGACTGGAAAGTGAAAACTAAGCAGCTCCTGCTTATATATGGCAGCAGTACTCCATTTTCGACCTGATCTGGATATTGTAAAGGTAAAGAGTTAAGTAATTACTAGATCGGTACAGACAGCCATTCAATTATTCAGCATCTTTAGTGATGGATTGTATATATGAGTTCCATTTGAGGTTTGGGTTGACTTTAACTCCCTAGAGACTGAAGGGACTAGGCCTTCCTGAGGAAAAACCCTGTTGATTGCGAACGGTGGAAGTTCTGATTCCGTTCGGTGATGATGGAACTTCACTAATTTAGTTTTGAATTTGACCTGACAGTTTTCCCTGACTGAGCTTTTAGAACTAAATCAGAGGAGTGTTCAGATGTTCTGATCATCTAGAGTTTGGGAGGTGCACCTATATACCGTGATATCATCAGCATAAATATTTACAAATGATCACAATTGAGTATACTCTTCGGCAGATGATTTATATAAATTAGAAAGAGCGCTGGACCGAGAAGTGAAACTTGAGGGACATCTACATTGATCGCTTGGACCTTGGAAGACCTACTCGTTAAGAAGGACTTGATTCCATAGCTAGAGAACATTTGCAGCAACCCTCTATGCTACACCTTGTGAAAGACCTTTGAAATATTTGATTCCATCATCCTTGAGATGCGTTTATTGTATAGTGCCTTACTGGTTCTGTGAGTAATGTCAGTTAGAATATCATCAGTGAACCGAGTTTTCATAGACTTGGGAAGGATTTCTCCTTCAAGTAGACGTTAAAAAATTTTGCTAAAATCGGAGATAACTCCAGGTTAATATTCTTAAGGAAAACCTCTGGGATTTTATCTGAACCAGTGGCCTTCTTAGTGTCAAGACGTTTGATAAGTCTTGAAACTTCCCAGGCTGAAATAGAAATATTACTGAAATTGTGCTCAGTGAGATGGGGGAAGTTGGGAAGGGGATAACCTATGATATAACGTAAAATTAGAGGCTAAGATCATGGCGAATTGCTTTGCCTTATATTACGAGATTGAGATGACATCGAGGCCATTCCAATACTTTTCATAACTCTAACTCTTTCTTTATGAGTCTGTCTGTGTATGTGTATTTTGTCATACACGATGCCAAAAAAAGGTTTTCGTGGAAGCAAATAACTCAATTCATCACATGTAAATTTGACAGATAATGCGAAGCAAATTAGAAAATAACTTAGACCTCAATTTTAATAGCAATGGCTTTCTTTTAGTTTCCAAGATAGCTGAAGTGAAAGAGTTATAGATACCATCTTGGGTTCAACTCAAAACTTAGGTGGTAGCGATCTGGTCTACTGCAAACTTCACTTGGGAGTCTTACCCTGTGTACAAATTTGTATATCATGTTCATAAAACAATTTGTTTTGCTCTCACCTTAATACCGAGGTAAATACAAAAGTAATTTATTTCTAAATTGATTTAGCTGAAGTTTTTCAACTTTGAAAACGCAAGATAATTTTACACTAAAATAGTACATTATTCTGGAACAAACAGAAGAAATTAGGACAATTAAGCGTTTTAAGAAAGAAAGTTTATTTTAAAATTTAGCAGGTTACTTTATAAATATCACAATCACAAAAGACATGGCAAAAAGCATCAAATTAAAAACAAAAGCAATAGAATATCCATACATCTCTTCAAAGCTCTCATTTAGTTTAGTTTTGGCATAAGAACACTAATATGAGGGTACCGAATCACATTTCTGTACACATTTTATTATGCAAGTCAATGTTTTCACAAAAATGACATTAACCCCCCTATTTTGGTAAAAGTGTTTATATAAGGATTATAACATCTGAGTTTCAACGTATAAAAATATTGTTAATAACTGGATTTTATTTATCAATAAACCCCAAAATTATAGGTTGCAGAAACATATTTGATTAACACAATATCATATATAGGAGAATAAATTATTTTAACATTTTACATGTTAATAATCCATTAATATTTTCCGTAGATATTGAATATTGTTTTTATTCTCATATGCAAATCGTTTAATGATGGACCCAAATTCCTTTATTGGATTAATATCTGGAAAGGCTGCGGTCATTGCAGTAATTCAGTGTCTTCCAAACCTTTCTTTGACAAAATGTGTAATTGTTATATATACACTTAGTTTCTCAAGGAAATGTACTCTTTAAAGAAAGATTTTTGTTGGTGACCTGATCGCTCAACCAAACGTCGTATCCATTTATTGTGAAACCATCATCAACTTTAAAAGGACCTATAATTTTACTGTCAGCAGTACTAGGTCAAAATATTTCTCTCTTTCTTAATGTTATCTGACTCTTGTAGGTTGATTATTTTTATGAAAGACACCATCTCTATCACAACAATCACTAAAAATTGCTGTTAAGCTAATAATTTTCTTGTACATCTTTCATTATACTACCTTCCTTTGTACGGTCTACAGTAACACTTAGAAACCATTTATTATAGTAGTATGACAAAATGCTTGAAAAATGTCTAATCGAAATCAACAAATATTTGGACAATATTTTCCCTTATTAAGTCCAGAAAGATAAGAAAATATAATAAAAACTAAAATGTTACTTGTCCGTACCTTCTCAAAGAAACATGTAATAAAGAAAGATTGCTGCTCAAATACATACATGGTGATTGTCACTTCTTGACAGAAGAAGACCGTCTCCTCAAGAAATTTCAAATACATACATACATACATACATACATACATACATGCATGCATGCATTCATACTTTACATATGTTTATAGTGACATATTGAATAGGCCACGGTGTACTCACACATACTCATAAATTTAAGTATGCCTATGCATATTCACATATAATAACACCTACTTTTATATATATATATATATATATATATATATATATATATATATATATATATATATATATATATATGATTTTCTCTTCTGACATTATTTTTAGTGAACGCATCGATACAGCCTCAGAAGTGACCCCCGCAGTGGACTGTCAACTGTTTATATAAATGTCACTCACCGCCTCGTTTAAAGCGGGTGCGAATGCAGACCAGTTGTCGCCATTCATATTAAATTAAAATAACGTATCTTGTTGTTTCTATCAATCCGAAGCCCTAACCCTATTCACTCTACCTTCTATCGCCAGCCGTGCTTCATTTCCCTGCCAGTTCCCGCCACAAATGCATTCATCATGTCAGATAACTAGTTTAATTCGAACAACAGGTAAGCAGCAAAATAAAAAGTCAATATCAGCCAAAATAACTGGCAGTGAGGGCAATATGAATCATGAGTTTTAATGTTTTTATTTATTATTACTTTAGTATAGTAGTAATATCGGTAGTAGTAGTAGTAGTGGTATTAGTAGTATTCGAATTTTCGCATCAGAAATAGCTAATTGATACAGTCAGGGATCAAGTGACAACAAATAACAAATCGCCAACATCTTCCTCAGTACACTCCTATTCTGCGGTCGACATATTTGGTGTTTGCGGCCAAACTTTTATCTCACTTGTGTTGCTCTGAATGAGTGGTGACTGCTGTGAGTGGCTTTGGTTGCGTTCTGATCTAGCCTGTAGATAGGCTCCAAATGCAAGCCAAATTTTGTTATCTTTAGTCATTGGCTAGGAAGGGTCACCTGGTCTGCTTACTGCTACGTCTGCTTGCTAACGATGGCAGGGCTGCTTTTGCGTGTCGGTTTTTAGACTTGATAAAATTGAGAATTTGAAAATGCAATTTTAATTATGTCTATATTCGAAGTTCCAATAGAATAACTGTAGAATTAATGAGATGTATTCTACTTTCAATTTTTAGTACGTAATGGAATTTGAAAATGCATTTTAATTCATTTATTTCTGTATATTTACTCGATTCCAACAGAATTGATGAGGTGTCAGACGCTATTAATTGTTAGTATCTGATGGAATTTGAAAATTATTTATTTTATTTGTTTATTTTATTTTTTTCAGTTTTCGATTTTTAAGTAACGTAGTAAAAATTTGTTTTCATGTCTGCATTTTGAGATGAGCTCGGATCTATTATTTAATAATTTTTTTGGTCTGGGAAGGTAATGATGGCTATTTTTTCCTCCAAGCAAAGTTTGCAAGTTTTTGATTGGTTTTCCTTATTTTAAGATATATTTGGTATGATGTGCTTTTTGTTTTTAAATTCCCAGATATACTTAGAAAGCATTGTGCTGTTCGCATATTTACTATATTTGAAAGATGTTTTGTGTGCATAATTTCTTTGTTTTCATGGTCCTTCGGTTACTCCTATGTATACTTTTTCTTCGTTATCTGGTGATTTTATCGTGGTTTGGTATATTACGACCAAAATATTAGTTAGACTATAAAAATCAAACCAAAAATCGGACGAAAAAATATCTATAACTGTTATATAGCGATAAAAAAATACTACGTTACTTAAAAATAGAAAACCGAAAAGAGTAAATAAAAATATACAGTATAATAAATAAATAATAATAAAACAAGTAAAATAAATTAATCTAATTTAATCCAAATAAATAAATAAACTAACAAACCGATCCCGATAAAGCAACCGTTAGAAAAAACAAATAAAGATAATCAATCCAAATAAATACATGAAGTAATAAACAAATTAGAAACTGCTCCCGCCAAAATAATAGTTAGAATAAACTACAACAATCAACTCCAAAATTGAATAAATAGCTTTAATTATCTTCCCAAACCAAAACAAAACTATTAAATAAGGGATATAAACAAATTTTTACTACGTTAATAAAAACACCGACTAATAAATAAAAATATATATATATATGATAAGAAATAAAAAAAAAGAAAAAAAAAAAAGAAAAATAAATAAAAACAAGCAAAATAATTTAACCCAAATAAATAATTAAACAAATAAATATCTTCCGGTAAAATAACCGCGAAAATAGACTACCCACAATGCACCACTGACCCGTATATATAGCCGAGTTTGCGTCTAGCATGAAGCAGACTGTCGCCTCTAAGTGTTGGCTTCTATGGCTTCATATATGTTCATATATATATATATATATATATATATATATATATATATATATAAGATGATGTATATATATATATGTATATATAAAAATATACACCAAAGGCGACAGTGTAACTTCATGTTTGAATGCAATTTTCATGGTCTGAAGATTGCGTTCAAGCATGGAACAGACTGTCGCCCCTCGATGTTTACCTCAATGTCTATTTTATATTTACATCATATTTTCCGGCGGCCCTCTGTAAAGAGAAATTGTCAATATTCTTTATTCAATTTTTCTATGTGCCGCTATGTTATGTCGTTATGTAGGTTATGCACTTTTTTCCTCTAATCCCTATTGCCTTCAATATGATCTGTAAGAGCCAAATGTTCCAAGCCCTCTTTCTTCATTATTTCCTCTCGTAATTTCAACAGTTTCTGTCTGATGCTACGTAGAAGTGTCCTGTTTGTTTTCATTTTCTCTAAAGCTTCGTCATTGTTCACATATTCAGCCCATTGTATCCTCAGCATATTTCTGTTGCTTCACTTCTCTACCTCATCAGTGATGAGATTTCCCAGCATTTATTGCCATATAGGAGGAACGATATTACATAAGAGTTCAGAACTCTTTTCTTTCCTATTACTTAATATTTTGCTTAGCCTTTGGAAAGTATCTTTTGCATCTTTCGCGATGCGCCTTCAGATTTTCCTGTCACCTTTCCCTTACTCTGACTTCCTACAAATTTAAATTTTTAATAGTTGCTCGATTTTTGTATATCCAATTTCCATATTGGGTTGTTCTTTTTGCTGTCAATCATATATTCTCTCTTCTTACAATTGATATTTTGTCCTTTTTTCCCGCTTTCCGTAACTACCTTCCAGAAGAGTTCCTATAGTTTGCTTTCTGTGTCTTCTATGAACAATATGCTATCTGAAAATCTAATGTTGTTAATATTATGTCCGCCAATAATGAATTCTTGTTGGAATTCTAATTCTCTCAGGATTGCTTCACGGTAAAAGTCGCGTATATGTCTGGTGAGAAGATACATCCTTATTTTACGCTCTTTCTATTTTTGTATACTTATTGAATTCATTTTTTACTCATATGCACGTGATTTGCTCCCAATAAAAATTTTGAATTATTCTAATATCCTAACAAATATATCACGCTTACCTAGCAGTTCCAACAGTTTTTTGCATAATCTCTAAAGCAAAGATATACGCCCTTTTGCATTGAATTGCTTTTTCTGATATCATTCTGACTGTAAGTATCACATTTCTTGTTTAAGTATCTTTAACAAAACCGCATTGTTCTCGTCCTATTTGCAATCTAATTCTTCTGCGCGCTCTAGTCATCAGAGTTCCAATAAATTTGTGAATAATCTAGCAATCAAGGTATTCTGTAAACATTTTCATCTTTGTGAATTGTTTTCCCCTTTGATCAGAGTAGCATTGTTATGTCAAAGTTGAGGTCATTATCGTTACGGTGAGCAACTCATACATTTAATGTGTTGTTCTGTAAAATGTCCCTTTTGTCTCCATATAATTTTCTCTTTGCCTCCGCCCGTAATGAGTGTAAACGTGTCCTCAACGACGCTAAGTCACTATTTGCTGCTCGGATGAAGGAACGTATTGCATCTCGCAAATTTGGCTCCAAAGATTATTGGCGGCTCTGCAAGAGCATATTGAACAATTGCAAACCCTCTATACCTCCTTTGTTCAACCAGTTCGAAGTTCTGACCTCCTCTCCCGACAAGGCTGAATGCTTTGCACGGAAATTTTCATTCAACTCAACGCTCGACTCTTCCGGTGTACCCATACCCGACTTCCCTCTTAGAACTGAGGCCATAGTGAGTAGGTTAAACATAACCCCATCTTTGGTATTGGGCGTTATCTCCAATTTAGACCCAAACAAAGCTAGTGGTGGAAATGGGATACCAGCCATTGTCTTGAAGAAATGCGCGCCTGAACTAGCGCCTGCCCTTTCTAAACTATACTACTACTGCCTCAAGTAATCTTGTTTTCCTGACTGCTGGAAGTCCTCTTCGGTTGTTCCTGTCTTCAAGAACTCTGGCGACCCCTCTGACCCTTCCAACTACCGTCCTATCAGTCTCCTACCCCTCTTCGGCAAAGTCTTCGAAGCCCTAATCAATACCGAGGTGGTTAACCATCTCACATCCCATGATCTGCTCTCAGACAAGCAATATGGCTTCAGCTTTGCCCGATCTACAGCTGATGTGCTTACGGCCATCACTGAAACTGTCTACCGAGCTCTTCAAAATAACGGGGAAGCTCGTGCCGTGGCCCTAGACATCTCCAAAGCATTTGATAGGGTTTGGCATGCCGGCCTTCTTGGCAAGCTCCAGGGTTATCGCATTACGGGTCGATTGTTTGACCTAATACGATCATTCCTGTCAAACCGTGAATTGAAGGTTGTTCTTAATGGATTCTCCTCCAGTTCCTATCCCATGAACGTAGGTGTTCCTCAAGGCTCCATCCTAGGCCCCACTCTATTCCTTATCTACATAAATGACCTTCCTGACGCCATAAATTCCCAAGTTGGCATCTACGCGGATGACACCACAATTTATTCCTGCCTCAAAAACAAATCTAGTCACAAAAATAACCTGGCCGTGCGTCTCGAAAAGGACCTCCAATCGGTTGTGAACTGGGGCAGGAATTGGCTGGTCAACTTTAATGCTTCAAAAACAAAACTGCTCTCAATTAATCACCACAGAGATCCTTCCCTGCCCTCCATTAGAATGTCTGACGCTCGAGAGCACCTCTCTGCGGCTGCTCGGTCTCACGTTGACGGCTGGCCTGAGATGCAACAAATACATTGAGTCAATTGCTTCGTCCACCGCAAGGAAAGTTGGCTCCCTGTGCCGTGCCAGAAAATTTTTCTCCCCGGAATCGATCCTCCAGATATACAAATCAACAATTCGCCCTTGCATGGAGTATTGCTGCCATATATGGTCTGGAGCCCCTTCTGTTTGCCTCGGGGTTCTTGATAGGCTCCAGAGGCGAATATGCAATATAATTGGCCCTGATCTGGCATCTCGTCTACAGACACTCTCACAGACGCGCTGTCGCCTCTCTCTGTCTGTTTTACAAATACTTTCATGGCAATTGCTCCGAGGAGCCGCATTCGCTGGTTCCCAGACTTCATGACTTCAAGCGCCCGACGAGGCTGGCACCCCGCTCTCACCCCTTCACTGTCGAAACTCCTAAATGTAGCCGTCTCTTCTACTCCAATAGCTTCATTTCTCGCACCTCTCGCCTGTGGAATTCCCTTCCCTATTCTAGTTTCTCTGAGAGCTATAATCTCCAGCTATTCAAATGTAATGTCAATCGACATCTCCATTTGCCTTGATCTATCCAGTATATTCACAAAGATATTTTAAAGAATTTTTATTTCGTCTAGATTCTTCGTTAATATAAATATGTCATCAATATATCAAATATATATAAAATATTTTGTATTCCAAATAAGCCATGTAGAAATTAGATAAAGTAGGACTAAGCGGTGAAGCAACAATTACGCCTTCACTCTGTTTGTAAATGTTACCATAAGAACCATAAAAAGATGCTCGTGCCATGCAAAATAAAAGTTTAGCAAGAATTTTTTTAATTTAATATTAGGAATTGGGAGTGAAGAAGGCTGATATATATTTTGTATTACTCTTCCTATAATTTATTTGACGGGGATATTGTGAAAGACTTCCAACATTAAACGAAACATTACTACGTTTATTTAAGTCAAATATTTGAGGAAATTCGTTAATGGAATTAATATCATGTTTATTTGGTAAGTATAGTAAAACTAGTTGGATTAAAGGCTTGAATTAGTGTTATACTGGAGTGGCGATTTGGTTAGTTATGAGACGTAGAGGTGAGTCAGATTTAAGTTTTACATTCCGAGATCGGTATGTGTGATAATACACACCCGAAATTTTGTGACGTTTGATGGGCCCGATTTCTACGCTATTGACTGTAATAATTTAATTTTCTGTGTCATGAGGGGGTCTAGAGTTATTTTTGTTTATTTTTTTCGAGAATGATGGCTAGTATTACACTAATCGGTCATTTTTTAAATAACAAAAATATTAGGTTTATCATTCTTCTGAATTAAGTGTTTTTTCTTATTTCAAAGTTCAGTATAAGCTTGCCTTAATGCTTTGATTAAAACTTGGATTCATTTTATAGTTATGTCTACTTTTTTGCTTTCGAATTTAGGTAAGGTTCATAATCCAGGATGAGATCCGATGCCTTGTATTGAATATGGATTTCCGACTTTTTCTGTTGCTGTTAATTGGAGTATAGATTAGCGTTCGGTCTCAGTTTAAGGAATTCAGTTTGCTTTTTCTCGAGTTGATAGTTGGATAGATTGGATAGATGTCCGAAAAAATTGAAAGATACATTTTTCCATTATATATAATTCTGTGATTTTTACATAATTTATGTTTAATGTGTTTCTTTTGCATTATTGCAGAAAGTTTGAGAATTCCCTGTAGCTGTCAGAGGTAGTGGAGAATTTCAATGCATCTTCAGTTTTTTTTTTAATTTCTGATCTTATCGTTGGCTAATGTGACTTATCTTTCCATAAGAGTACGTTAGAATTTTGTGTTGTTAATATCGTTGTTCTCCAGCGGGTCATGCAGTTTAATGCATATGTAAGAATTCAATCAAACAAGATTTATTCAACTTTTTACTTTCACCATTGTTTGATTGTCAATATATATATATATATATGTGTGTGTGTGTGTGTGTGTGTGTGTGTGTGTGTGTGTGTGTGTGTGTGCGTACGTAATTGAAAATATTAAATTCCACACAAACACATCCCTGTGTAATGATATATTGCCAAACCTATATATCATGCAAATATAATGTTTATACTGATATCTGTTGTCAATTTGTTAATCGATATGTTATTCATTAAAAAGTAAAGAATAGCTTTTACGCAAATCAGTGGAGATAAAGGTGGTGTTTCAGAACCCAATCGTTAAAGTTCACGCTCCCCAGAAGCGCAGTGTATCAAATGGGCTGTGGCAATATGCAGACTGTCTTCACCATTTGACAAAAAGTCATCAAGATCATTCTGAAATTCCTGGCTGAAGATTTTCTTCAGAACAGCAGCGTCAATAAAAGGAATTCGGTAAGGAATTCCGGCTTCGTTGTTATAAATCAGCGATTGCAAATCGCAGTCCACTTTTAGCTCGAGTTCTTCTAACCATAAAAGTGGGTCTGGACTGGCTGACAATCTCCGAACACTTTCCAAAATATTTGGTGTAGAATCATTTCGAACGCTTTCCGGGATGTTCACAGAATCATTTTCATGAAGAGTTACACTGTCATCTTCGGAGGGAATTTCATCTGGTGTTTTATGGCCTGATAGCTCAAGTCCGTCTTTTGCTTCGTTGTCCAACATCTTTTATTTATTGACTTATTTTGTAAGACCAACTGGAAAAGAAGAATATATAAATATCTTAATTTTTTAATTAAATTTCGTTATTTAAAATATATATAGAAAATATATATAGAAAAAACAGATAGCCAATAAATAAGTATTTAGGATTAGAATTGATGAAATTGGTGGGGTTAAGAAACAATTAAAGCAAAGAAACATTGATGGAATAGGACACGTTATTTATTTTCGATTTCCTTTATTCATGCCCATATTAGGGGATTAGATAAGGCAATGTGTTATAGGTTGTAAATTAGGAAAAATCATGGCATTTGTTTAAAATTGTAATATAGGCTAGACGATACTTCAACTCTATTCAGTGCACTGCTAATTTACTTGAATGAAGCGTAGTTTTCTGAGTAGACATCATCAGATATTTGAAGTGTTATAGTGGAACACCCCTATTCTATAGTTAATAGACTCTCTCACCTATAATAAGTAGAAGTAGTAGGAGTCGGCTCAGTGAATCGGTTAGTCAGTCGATGTCGGACGACAGTTAGTCGAATACTAAACTATCAACGACCACAACTAGATTTTCTCTGCGCCATACCTATTATATGAAGTTCCTAACGTTTTGTACGTCGAACCTTTTTTTAGGACCGACTTAGTACAAATACAAGCCTCCACTGTGTAACCACTCCATAACACAGTTGGCGACGAGGTATTCGGATTCATACGGTGGAAGAGAGAAAAAAATTCACACTCCATAACAAATCTGACGACGAGGATTCGAACTCATACGGAAGAAAAAAAATTCATTCGCCATATAACAAATCTGGTGACGAGGGATTTGTACTCATACGGAAAAAAAAAATTCACCCGCCATAACAAATTTGGCCACGAGTATTCGAACGGAGGAAGAAAAATTTTCGTTCGCCACAGTATAATTTGGCGAAAGGATTCGGATTCAATTTTTATTGCAATTTTAGGAATAAAAAATGTTTCAACTGTAAAAGAGTGGGTCATAAAAGCTCGCACTGCAGGTCAAAAAATAAAGACAATAAAATAAGAAAATTAAAGTCCGACGAGGTGACCGATGGAATAAACAGAAAATTTGTTACCGTCGAAATAAGTAATAAAAAAATAAAAATGCAACTTGACACTGGTCCCAACCTATCTATCATAAATTTGCATACGTGGAAGAAGTTGGGGACACCAACTTTAATGAAGACAAATAAAATCGCGAGGTCAGTGACGGGAGAAAAAATATAATTTATTGGCGAATTTGTTACAAACGTCACGTTAAATAAAAAAACGCGAAAAGCTAAAATACTTGTCATAGAAAATACCACGAACTTACTTGGTACGAATTGAATAACAGAATTTCAATTATGGGATCTACCGATAAATTCTTTCTGTTACAAGGTAGATTTCTTAAATTACGAAACCCAAAAATTAGTATAGAAACTTAAGGGAACATTTCCTACTGTTTTTTCTCCAGGTTTGGGAACGTGTACCAAGATGGAGGCAAAATTCCAGCCAAAAGAAAACGCTCAGGCGGTATTCAAAAAGAAAAGGAATGTGCTGTTTGCTTCAATTGAACAGATAGATAAAGAATTAGACAGATTAGAGAAAACCGGTATATTTAAGAAAGTTGAGTGGGTAACACCAACGATATATGTGAAAAACAAGCTCCAGAAAGTAAAGATGAAGCCGACACCGAGAAAAACTAGGGAGCGAGTTACCCGCAGCCAAGGACAGGCAGTATTATTGAATGATTTAAGTCAACTGAATTCACCACAGAAAACGTTAAGAAGCACAAGATCAACAAAAGGGAAGGTAGAGGCTGAACAAATAGAACCACAAAAAGAACCTACAGAAACTGTGACCCCATCCTTAAGAAGCTCAAAGCGAAAGGTTGTTTTTGGTAACACTATGGAGGTACCAAAAAATAGAAAAGCGGATTGGCTATATGATGTACTTGGTGAAAGGCGAAAAGTTCACGTGCAGTAACCAGATCAGATGACGTTTTTCAGACTTGGTTGACAGCGATCACGCGGAAAAAACGCCGATGGAGGTGATTTTCAAAACGTTTGATCTAACAACGTCTGCAACAATTTTACCTGAGGTACACCGATCCAGGAGAAAAAAGAAGGGCAACTGATCGTTTAAAAGCGGATAAAAAAAACGTAGGAAATACGCTACGATGTTGCTAAAAAAATGAATTTTTTTTTTCTTCATATTTCCTGTAAAAATGAAAAATAAAGAAAGAAAACTGTTTACTCCTACGGAAAAAATAAGAAAAGGGTGTTATAGTGGAACACACCTATTCTATAGTTAATAGACTCTCCCACCTATAATAAGTAGGAGTAGTAGGAGTCGGCTCAGTGGGTCGGTTAGTCAGTCGATGTCGGACGACAGTTAGTCGAATACTAAACGACCACAACTATATTTTCTCTGCGTCATACCTATTATACGAAGTTCCTAACGTTTTGTACGTCGAACCTTTTTAGGACCGACTTAGTACAAATACAAGCCTCCACTGTGTAACCATTCCATAACATGAAGAAAGGTAATAGTATTTGCAGAACAATAAAAAGAGTTAACAATATACATTAGTTTGCATAAAAAAAAACAGACATCGTCTCCGTCTCACACTCAAATCACTTTGAAAACATAGTTTCTCATTCGATCACCGACGTTAAACACCGTTGAGCATGGTCAGTACTAAGATAGGATACTGCTTTGGGACCGGGTACTGTGAGCGACCTCCTACAATCTCCGTGTCATATATTGGGACGTTCAAAACTGCTTTTCTAAATTTTCTTTTCCTAATCAATACACAACTAAAATGTTATAGAAACAAATTAAAGTATGTATATATTCAATATATTTTGAAACTTGTAGTCTGTTGATGTGATTGTCAGACTTTATTGTGAATGTCATTTCCGGTAGAACACAAAGGGATAAGAAAACATGTAAATTTGAAAACAGTTCCAACGAGTCTGTCTATATTTCTGAGATGAGGTATTATGTACATTATTTACATTATTCGGACTATTGTCCTCATCTTTGTCGCTATATTTATCACAACGTTTCGGCCGTTGTACTCTCCGGCCTTCTTCAGGTGGTTGGAATTTCGAACTGAACCCTTTATTTCGCTCACTGGGGTAGACTGTTCTAGTTCCATGTACCATGTTTAATGGATGTCAGGTATCAGTTATCTCCTGCTAATTTCCCTCTGAAAGTTCTCCACTGCCTTAACCGGGTATTGAACTCACACTCTTTGGGTCCTCGAGGACACATGGCACAGTGGATAAAGGCGTTGGTTAGATCCAGTGACAGGATTAATCTAACTGCTCTTTCCACACCTTGCGAATGGACAGGTAAATTCGGCAACTGAAATGCTGTTCCAAATAATTAAAACCTCTTGCAGTTCATTAATTGTATGGGAGCTTAATCAAACTTGATCAGAGTGTCTTTTCAGAGTTGAATGTATTTTTTTAATCCCTTCTTTGGTGGATTTCCACTTGTGAAACAAAAAATATTTTTGTGCTATGAACTTTTTAATGCAACATTCTGTATTTCAGCTGGCTTTATTTATTCTCTGGATCCTGTTAAAGACATAGTTGTCGGTTAGGAAATTTATTATCACCTTTAAATTAAAAAAAAAACTGCATATATTGCAATTATAAATTTTATAAGGCTGTACAATTTATCCAGGCCCAAGTGAAAGAATGCCGCGCATTTTTGGGATCTTATTTCAGCACTGGAAGCAGTGGGAAAAGGGAATGTCTCCCTGCTAACTACTGACGTCAAGACAAGGAACTTGGTCGGAGTCAAGGTGCTGGCGAAGAAGAGCAACGCCATGAGGGATATTCTATTAGACAGTGAAGAAGCTGGGGACATCCTCACGATAATTCTGCGAGGATGCTGACAGAGAATATTGACACCCGGAATACAGAATTATTCATAGGGTGCTTATGGATATTTTGGATGACCATCTGGGGGATAATTTCTTATGGACCCGTCGAGGATGTCTCATCGATCATAAGCAAGGCGGGTATTGCCACTGAGGATTCTGATCTCCATGTAACATCCTCAACATAGGGAAAGCAGATATTGGTAATAATGGAAGGAAGAGGAGCCCACTAGTGGACTTTTGATGCTACGAAATATTTATCCAAGGCGTGTCCCAGAAGGAATCCGGTGCTACAGTCCAAATCAACATCATCGAAAGAAACAGTGGGGTCAGAGAAAACTGATAAAGCCCTCAATGATCATAGATGGAAGGAGGTGATAAGGAAAGGGGCAAAGGCTGCGCCCCCTTCCACTCCCCAATATGATGTCCCAGACAAGAAGCAGCAGCAGCAGCAGCAACAAAAACCAGCAGAAGTCGCAGCAACAACAAGAGCAGCAGCAACTGCAAAACCAGCAGTTGCAACAACAGAATCAGCCGCAACAGCAACAACAACTGTAGGAGCAGGTTCTATCTCAAGAAGAACAGCTGCAGCAGTACCAACAAATAGAGATGGAAGACATGCCATCATCTAGAGCATACTCCCTGAAGAAGGGGGTGGTGGACGAAGTCGAGGAGGTGCAAACTGTACGGAAGGACTGGGCGTAGCAGGGAAGAGAATGCATTGGAAACATCAAAGTTACAATCGGCGCATAGTTTAACAGCAAGAACTGCTGAAGTCTCAGTAGATACGACTAGGAGCCTCCATTCTTTTCCGTCTAGGGATCTTCTATCTCCCTTACCCCCCAGCTCATCTCAAAAGAAAAAGTCATTCCCAAAGGGGAAGGAATTTGCAGGATTGAAAGTCTTGCACTAAAAAAGGAGCTGTCTTCACATAGAAATTCTACATCAAGAGCTTTATTTAAGTGTACTCAAGGCCAAAATTAACCACGACACGTATTCTGGTTAGGTTCTTGGAAGGGACGGTCCTATTTACATTTTTGGAGTGTATCGGAGGTATAGGCAAAGATTGAAATGTTTGTCTGGATTTATTTCAGAAGATGATTGTCCTTAAAGGACAGGGCTGAGGTGGGCGACGTGTACATCGTTCCCCTCACCCTCTACCAGTTGCCGGTAATTCCTTTCTCTGATGGTTGTCTGAAGGCGCTCTTAAACCTGCTCTTCGTTCTGTTATTGGGAGAGGGGAAGGCAAACCAATGATCTGCAGAAAGGTCTCTATTCAACGTTCGAGCGTTGACATAGGATACTTTGTGAGCAAGGAGTGTTAGGGCTCCCTTTACTAGCCTTACTATAACACCTCTCCATCTCGGGGTTGAGTGCCGTCGTAAGGTGCAACAGGCTTTCTTCAAAGCGTGTTGTCTTTCTGAACCTGGACGCCAGCAGCGAATTATCTCAGTTACCCTGAGTTTTTGCTTGGAGGAGACGGCCAAACACGCTTTTTTCCACTGTCTGCTGGCGCGCCCGTTTTGGGAGCATGTTGGCGTGTTGACGGCTCGTATCGACCCAAACATTTTGTGGTCTGCGTTGAAACAGTTGGTGTTTCTCAAGCTGCAATCCGTGGCAAGAATGGTGGTATAAGTGATGCTAATAGAAGGAATCTTGCGAAACGAACCCTATTCGCATCAGGATCCGATTGGATTCTTTGGGCATTAGCTCAAGATGATGACCAGAACTCTATAGAAAGCGATCGGTTTTGGCAGATTTCAGCAAAAGGTGGGTGCTAGTTACCAACATGTTTCGCTTGAATTGGGCCAATCTTGATTTCCTTTTTTTAGTTTCCTCAAGTTACAACAGGGCGGATTCCTAACGGATCACAACCCTGGTTAATGTAATCTCTTTTTGTTCTAGTTAACGTGAGTTATTGCCATTCTCGACCTCATCTTTTGTTATGGTACTTGTCAAGATTCCCTATCTCCCCATCTCTCCGCTTTTTATCTTGATTCGACCATCCTTTTACATTTTACCCTCTCAAACTGTTTTTGCTCCATCCCCCGCCACTAGCGAGTGAACGTCTTATTTCTGTTTCTCTGCAGCATAAAGCGGTCAGTCTCATTTTTGTCGATTAGGCAGTACCTCACTAATACAGATTTAATTTCTTTTAAATGTTTAGTTTTACTTTTTATTTGATTAAAATGGCTCACCCTTACTTTCATGCCATTATAATTTTTTATATATTTTTGTAAAATAAAACTGTTTGTACATATATATATATATATATATATATATATATATATCAAGAATTTTTACCACAAAGGGTGTATTAGTAAGTCCCATGCGAAAGTAAGGTATGGAGAGGAACGAGTACTTGTGGTGACAGTGTCATTTGTTAGAGTGAATGGGCCGTGAATCGGCTTAGCTAGGAGTCGGATAGACAGTATTGACTAGCCTTTCACCTCTACCTTCGGCCTTGTACTATAAAACAGTGCATATCATTGTTTGAATAAATGTTTGACCTAAAACACGGCAATCGAAAGTTTGCGGCAGACCTTTTTTATTTAACAGTTGTGTCTGACATTATTTGAGTGTAACTTGAATTTTATTTCATGTCTCTATCAGATTACCTAACTCACGACATACACACTGATTTTTCGCACCAGCAGTCACTGGTGGTTTAACCTAGAGCTCAAATTACAGTAAGTTTCCTCGATTCTTCAGTACTCGCCTCCGTATTAAAATTGTTTTCAGTGATACCGTTATCTATATGACTTCGATTCTCCCTCGAACTTCCACTTCTTCCAGCTTTCACTTAGGCTTTTCTATAGTTTTCCCATACAATACCTTATTACTGTAAAACTTATATTCCAGATTTTTCATTTCTCTAGTGAAATTTAAATATCTATCCGTTTTTTCCATTTATTTTTATATATATAATTATTATTACATCCACTCACTGAATGTTCAGACCAGGAGTAACTGGTTACCTGTGATTAAATATTTTGTATTTAGTACTTTGTTTTCACTAATGCTACCATATGGGTGGTCCTGACGATAATCCCGATTCAGTTATATATTTGAATTTCAAAATTCGAGATATTATGTTATAATTGTCGGATACAACTGTTAAATAAAAAAGTTCTGTCGCAAGGATAAATTCTAGTCTTTGGCCCAGGTTAGGAAAATGCAGTCACTTCTCCGCAGTGAATTACCTTCTTCACCCAGTCATGCCTATTTTATCTTTATAATTTAATTTACTACTTTTATTGGCTATGCGCCATACATTTATTTCTATCAAGAATTCATTTGCTGGTCTCATGTGTTCTGTCTTAGCATTTGCTTAGTTGGTTCTTATAGTTTGGGTATCTACCAAGAGCAACTCATTTTCTCTCTTTAGTTTCCCATATGTAATCATGTTGATTTATTTTACCATTCCTTTGATTTGTCTTCTGAAGTGTTCATACAGTTATTTGTCCTTCCATTTTTGAGTGCTTATTTTGTATTTCCTGATATTATTTTTAATTTTTTGTTCATTCTTCTACACATTTTTGTGTAACATTTTGTACTTGTTGACTTTTTTTTGTTATTATTTTTATCATTCCAGTAATATTTAGGATGTGTGGTTTAATGAATAACTGCTGGGAATGAAGAAATTAGAGAGTTGAGTTCGAATTCCAGTCGGATTCGTTTTATTCATTTACGTGCAAATATCCTTAGACAGGTAAGAATCCATCTCTTTCCTGCCTAGCTATTGGTTGAATAGCAGGAGAGACTGGGTCCTATAGCCATGATTGGTAACCAGTCTGCCACAGTAAGAAACGGTAGTTTACCGCGATAAATCTTCTGCCTAGTCAGTCATGAACTTCTCAACATTCTCCTTAGTTTTCTGGGTTTTAGCAATGCTGTCATCTTAATGGATTCAATTCTTTACCATGTTTAAATTTCTCCTAATCATTTTGAAAGGTTCTTCAGGGCTATTGCAAGTGCTGTCATAATTGACATAATTATCAATTCATATTCCAAAATTTCATTACAGATCTCTGGCAAGATGAAGATATTTTTCCAGCTTTTCACTCTCTTTCAAGTTCACTGGATGCTGGAACAGTGACATCGAACTGTCTATCATAAATTCTAATCTTTTTTTTTTTTTTTTGCAGCCGCATGGCTCGGATTTAGTAACCAGTTTGAATTAAAAAAACACATAATTTTTTTCTTGGACACGCATATGCTCTTAGTCTGTATCGTCAAATTCTTATCATCATTATTATTTACTTGTTGAGTTTTCAGACCATTCCTAACTGGTGGCTTTCATTGAAGATCAAATAATAGTAAGTCTTCTTCAGCACTCTCCTAAGTATTCTAACCAATTTTACTGATACTATTGTTTGAATTTTTACAATTCTTTATGAAAGTATTCTTTCTTCCGAAGCAGTTTTAACTGTAACGAGCGCTCTGGTAAGAGTGGATACGAATGCCAACTGCATGCTTCATATTTTAGGCTATTATCATTTGTCTGTCCATAATCATTATTAGTGTTCTTATTTTGATGAAGGTGGTGGGAATAGTAAGTTCGAGTTATTTGTTACTTATCTTAGCATATTGTATACTAATACGTGGTTTTGCTGTCAGCGTGTGCGTATTGCTTACTACGCTCCTCCAAAATATGTTGACTCCGCTTTCATAGTACACAACGTTATAGTACTTACTTTTATTGGCATAGGAACTTTACTACTATCATGCAAAGGGCATAAGGATCACAACCAATGATTTTTTTAAAAATTAATTCATCCCAAGCAAGACATTAATGCCATTAAAAGACAAGAGGGCTACTGGTAGTGAAAGAAAATGAAAATACTTTAGAAGGAACTGGAAACCCAATACTAGACGGAAAACAAGAGATAAACCGCTGCTCCTGTTCAAACGACAAGGTACGAGAGTGAAAACAGGACGATAGAATATATATATATATATATATATATATATATATATATATATATATATTCTCTGTAATTAAGGAGAAAATGTTATTTGATGCAAATATTATTAAAGACAACAGGTATTTTGTGATGATTAATTTTAATGATCGACTTTTCCAATTTACGAATAATCCTTCTAAGCCAAGGAGAAAATCCCATCAAAAATTGCCCGAAATACAAAAAAAATTGTCTAAGCTTTCGATTTTACTACACCGTCGAGGCAGATAGACAATAGGTGATTTTTGTAGAAGTAATGCGTGTTGTAACGTAAGCGAGGTGTGACGTGTTTTTATATGCATTTGAGGATGCGAGCTCTTAAGTTATAATTGATTTTATTCATTGATAGTTGTTTTTGTTGTAAGTTTTGCTTCAAGGATAATAAGCCTGTTTTTACTATTTGAGTTTGCGAATAGTCTGGTATTGTTTGTAAGTAACTATCAAATGGTGCGATTATTTATTTTATTAAATACTAGCAGCATGGCCCGGCGTTGCCCGTGCTTGATTCAAAAATCGTACGACGTGATAGCGATTGCTGATACAGCAATCGCTATCACTTGACTTAAAATATTTTGCCCTTCCTTGCCTTTAAAGGAGTGCCTTTTGCCGTGCTAATGTTGCTACATGCCTTACTTCTTGCCTATCTCACACTGCGAATTTTTTCTAAGCTCTATATTAAACATTAAATCTGTTACGAAAAAAGAACTAAACAAAATGAACACAAAACGATCAGCTTTAAAAAAGGACACGTAACTGGAAAAACCGAATGAAAAAAAACAACAAATACTTTTTCACGCCCAAGCCCAGTTCTGCGGAATCAGAATCAACGTTGAGTTTAAGCAAGCGAATGAGCCAATTGGAGTAAAGTGCCATGCAGATTTAAATTTTTCCCACTTGTGACGAATGCAGCTATCGATTTTTTTGAATGCTAGTTAACATTCGTGTCAGTCAGCTGTTTGCTTTCACGCTGGCCAATAGAATCTTCCTGCCTATTCGTGGCAGCCAGCTATAGGCTCTCACTCTGGCCAGTACAAAATGGCCGCAAACTACATGAAAGCTGCCGTAGAAGCATGAAAAGATCGATTATTTCCATTATCGATGGGAGTTGAGAAATACAAGGTCGGTCTTGGCCTTCCTGCTAACTTGGAGCATGTGCATGTAAATTTTGGTGCAAATCCGTCAAAAATTGCGGCCGTGCATTCGTTACACACACACATCCTGACTTTTATAGATAGAGATTTTGTTTCCTAAGTTGGCTATATAAAACTCTGAAAATAAAGGGCCGAGAGAGCTGCAAATAGTGATGCGATCAATTTGGGCATAAATATTACCTAGGTGATCGTGGAAAGGGACTTGTGTTGTAGACACTAAGAAAAATTGTTTTTTTAATATTGTGGGAGTTAATTTTTAGGCCGGGTGTGTTGGAAGAGAAGAATAATGATAAATGTTATTTAAAATAATGTCAATTTGTTTCATGGACTCGAACATTAGTGAAAAGATCTTCAATGTCTAAGGATGCTAAGATTTCGTCTTGAGGTTTGAGTGAAAAATATGTAAAGATTCATTAGCAGTGCTGATATTATATTTGGTAGGTAAGTACGGCATGATTAACTGGTTTACAGTTTTTGGTCATTGATATATAGGGTTTGACGAACTTGTAATATTATAGGGAGAAGGGGATTGCCTGATTTATGGAAAAATTGTAACATTCCCGTATAAATAACCAGGATGAAATTCGCCGGTGATTTTTAAGTTTTAACGATCCGGTTTTGGCGTTGTTCGTGTTATTAGTTGATTTACGTGGGTTTTCAGTTAGAAATGTGTTTTGTGTATTTTGTTTTTAGTTTTGTGGTATAATCTTGTATTAACACTTGTTTTTTTTTATTCCTTCTTCTTTAATACTAAAAAATATTCGATTTATCACGTTTTTATATAGGATAATAGTGGGATGATATTTTTTTTCGTTACAACACTCTTTGCTTATCTCACAAAACTCACTACTTCTACAAAACTTACCAACTGTGTCTACCTACCCTGATGATGACATTAGAAAGTCGAACGCTTCTGTCATATTTCTTGTACTTTTCTTTTGAAATGAACTTCAGACATTTTCTGACAAAATTTCCTCCTTGTCTGAGAATATATATATATATATATATATATGATAAAATATAGTTTTAAGGTATGCTATATTTATGGGTTAAAGCGGTCAATATCAGGGATAGAGCATAAGTAAATCTAAAAGTGTACATTGAAGTCAACACACAGAGGCGTCAGTCTGTTTCATGATAAACGCAATCGACAAGCCATCGATGATTGCGTTTAGCATAAAACAGACTGTCACCTGTTGGTGTTGACTTCAGTGTCAACTTATATATATATATATATATATATATATATATATAGAGAGAGAGAGAGAGAGAGAGCAAGAGAGAGACAGCTTTGGTCAAAGCTTAGTATGAGGCGCTTTCCAAAGGTGTTGAATACTAGGATAACCTCACCAGACTTATAACATCAAAAAGTCACCTTACTGACAAAACGACTCTGCTGACACTGTGAGATTCTAACTCGGGTTTATTGGTCGAAAAGTGAAAGTTCTGACAACTTGGCCATGCACCCATTATATCTTGTACTCTTGTGAGTATTTGTGTAAACTATTCTTAGAATGGTGATGCACTCATGCACAAGAATAACTGTAAATTATTATGATGTAAGGCATGATCAGAATGAGTAAAATCTTGGAATTCAAGAATTTGTTACTAAAACAGTGACAAATATGTATACGTTTGTACTAATAGATTATATAAGTAATGTGAGCTATAAATTTTTGATAGTTATTGAAAATTACTGTAGACATTTTCTGTCACAAAGCATTTAAAACAATCGTGCAATTTTAACTATAAAAATATAATTATACAGCAAGTTTGTTACTCGATATTTTGGAAGGATCTCATGATGGAAATTGTTGTGGATTCCGTGACTGGAATCCTGCACAAATAAATAAACAACGCCAGTAATTGAGATAGAATAATAAGTGTATTAAACGTAAGAATACAGACTTGAAGTGAAGATTAGTATTCCAGAAATGCGGGTTAGTAGAAAGTATATACAAGTCTCTGTAAGTAAAGCCGTAATCATCTCTCTCTCTCTCTCTCTCTGTCTCCGTATCTCTCAACCTGTCTCAACATATCTCCACGTATCTCAACGTATCTCCATATATCTCAACGTATCTCAACAGCAGGTATTCTCTCTGTCAGTATAAGTATACTTTGAACGAGTGACCACTCTTTCATTATAAAGTAATACGTGATTACAAATTGAAAAACACTCCACTAGATTTCTTTCTGTTTCTTCTATTTTTCTCTTTGTACTTTGTATGAATTCATCCATTTCAGCTTCTCTTCTGATTTCTAACAAGGTCACTGGTAATTGCCTTACTGTATTGTTTAGAACTTTACTAATTTCGTCTTCGTCTTGCAAAGCCGCTATTACCGAGTCTTCCAGAGGTTCGCATTTCGCAGGTACCAATCTAGATAATCCATCCGCATGACCAATTTTCTTCGACGGTAGGAACTCTAGTTTGAAATTATAATTCAATAATATAGTTCCGCATCTCAGAAGTCTGTTGGCTGTGTAAATTGGTAGTCCTTTTTTCGATTCGAATATAGTGAGAAGAGGTTTATGGTCAGTTTGAAGAGTGAACCCTCTTCCATATATGTATCTGTGGAAGCGAGTTATGGCGAATATTATGCCTAACGCTTCTTTCTCAATTTGCGAATAATTGCTCTCTGCTGGTAACAACCATCTAGATGTGTGAGCTATAGGTTTCCTTGTGCCATCCTGCATCTTGTGTAATATACAACCTCCCACTACGTGTGAGCTTGCGTCACTAGCAATGATAATTTCCAGTTTGGGATCAAAATGCGTCAGTGTTGGATCAGATGTTAATTTCTTTAAAAGCTTTCTGACAATCTTCCGTCTAGTTCCATTTATCTTTTTTCAGTAATTCATTGAGGGGAGCCCTCAATTTGTGCATGTTTTCAATGAATTCACCGTAATAGTTCGCTAGACCAAGAAAGCTTTGCAACTCTGTGACATTTTTCGGCTCAGGCATATTTTTTATTGCAGATGCCCTATCTGGATCTGGTTTTCTGCCACTTTCATTGATTATATGGACTAGATACTTGATTTCTTTTAGAAAAAATAGCATTTTTTCTCCTTCGCTTTAAAACCAAAATCCTGAATTCTTTTAAAGTCTTCTTTAATATGCGTTCCGTGTTCTTCTACATTATCGCTTTTGATTAAAATGTCGTCTAAGTAAGCAGTAGCAAAGTTCTGTCCCATGAGCATGGTATCCGTAGTCTGTTGAAAGATTGACGGTGCTACTTTTATCCCAAATGGCAATCTGTTATATTTGTAAAGTCCTTTGTGAGTATTGATGCATAAAATTTTTGTACTTTCTTCTTCTACTGGAATCTGAAGATAAGCTTCGCTTAAATCAATCTTAGAAAATACCTTACCACCGTTAAGCTTGGCAATGAGTCGTAATAATCCTTGATAGCCTTATTTAACCCAGTCGAGAAATCTGTGCAAACATGTTTTTAAAGTCATAACAATGTTTGTTCACAATTACGGCGAACGTGGAGTAGTCCTCATTTTCGCTTTTTACGCGGTTGAGACATTTCCACCTTTTGTGAAAAAGTGAAGTCTTTAAACTGAAGAGCTCCGTAAGACATGTAACTGCTTCGTCAAACGTCAAATCGTTTGTCTTTTTCGGTAGAATATAGTCCACAAATTTTGTGTACTCCTCTGTTCCCAATTTCCTGAGTGATAAACGTAGCTTCTTAGCTTCCGTCCAATTTTGGCAATCAATTTTGAAAATGTCTTCATACCGTCTGTAATAGTCCCCGCAATTTTTATCATCTTCTAGAGAGTATTTAACTGTTTCTATTGTGTTCCAAACTGCGTCTTGAGAAAAATTCACCTCTTTTTCGATATTCTTCTCTTTTGTACGTTCTTTTATGTTCGTCGTTAATTTGTTGTTCTCTGTGTGAGTTCCTTCGAGTCTTGTCGCCAAGTTGTTGTGGTCGATGTGACTCCCGAATTTCCGTCGCCAAGTTATTGTGTTGGCGAGTGAAAAAAAAAAAGGTTTTTCCGTACGTGTCCATACTCTTCGTCGTCAAGTTGTTGTGTTGACGAGAGAGATTTTTTTTTTCGTGTGGGTCTGAAGTCTTCTTTCTTTCTTTTTTAAGTCCCCATGAAGTGCGAAATCCTCGTCGCCAAGTTGTTGTGTATTCCGTGAATGGAATTCTGCACAAATAAATAAACAACGCCAGTAATTGAGATAGAAAAATAAGTGTGTTAAACGCAAGAATAGACTTGAAGTGAAGATTAGTAGTCCAGGAATGTGGGTTAGTAGAAAGTATATGTACAAGTTTTTGTAAGTAAAGCCGTAATCTCTCTCTCTCTCTCTCTCTCTCTCTCTCTCTCTCTCTCTCTCTCTCTGAGAACACCCTGTGTCTGTCTCCGTATCTCCCAACCTGTCTCCACGTATCTCAACAGCAGGTATTCTCTCTGTCAGTATAATTATACTTTGGATGAGTCCATCTCATGTAAAAAGGGGAGAGCCCCACGACAGAAATCACCACATGTAATTGGGACGAGAACTCCAAATTCAAGTTTATTAATAAGATTTTTAATAATTTTCTGTCTACAACGAATAATTTCTTCATAATCAGTTATTATAGATTCAAGATCTGAAGATTTGTGTTCAAGCATGAAACAGACTGTTAACCTGAGTCTCCACTCTTATATTTACACACGCCCTATCTTTTACTCATAAATATAGCTTCATAAATATAACTTGAAACTATAATTGATATCACAATCATATATTTATTATATTATTATTGTTATTATGTATACATATCATAAAATAAAATGATAAAAATGCATCATATCATCCTCCATTCTGACATTAAACGTAAAAACATTTTGAAATTCACAATCCACACACGAATCATAACGATTTTTTTTGTGGTTGTTTTTGTTTTTTGGAAATTAACGAATAATAAGGTTGTCCAAAAATAGAATAGAAACAATATTAAAATATTTTATATAAATCAAATGCACAAATTCGATCAACAGGACGAATTCCTCCAACTGAATAATCAAGTTAAATATTTATTGAAAAAATTTTATCCATCCTTGTCAGCAAATACAACTACCCTGCAAAATAAATACTTTATATAACTAACATTATTTATGAATTCAAATAACACATAGGTAACTGCCTTTCCAATGAAAACAAATTCGTAAATAATTACGTTGGACATACTACCATTTGTTTATCAAGACAGCTGAGCCTACATCTCGCAGACGAATTTAAACCAGTATGAAAATATATCAATATAGTCGTCGAGAACGGGAATGCGATACCCAGAGCCAACTGCAAAAACATCTAAAGAGAACTGAAGCAGGCATCATGAAAAAACAAAAGACTCTTAACAACAATAGCTATAAAAATGGCAACAATGTGTTGGGTGTGTTCAAGAAAATATATGTATATATATATCTTTCAGCAACTTCGTGCGCTAGATAAAAACGGTGAAGCCCGAACTGTAGCTTTGGACATCTCAAAAGCCTTTGACAGTGTCTGACATTCAGGTCTTTTCCACAAGCTGATAAGTTACGGTATATCCGGGCAAATTTTTAAGCTGATTCAGAGTTCCTATCAAATCAGTCCAACAAGGTCAAAATGATAGCTGATGTACAAGACCGTCGTTAACTGGGGGCAAAAGATGGCTTGCCAATTTAACGCCTCCAAAACTAAACCTCTCTCTATTAATCATCTAAGAGACCTCTCTCTGCCTCCATGAGCATGGCTGATACTATCCCCAGGAAAGTGAATCATTGCGCCTTCTTGAGATAACATTCTCAGCTGACATGAAATTGAAAGACTATATTGAATCCATTGCTAGGTCAGCTACTAAGAAACTCGGTTCACCGTGTCGGACGAAACAATTCTCTACTGAATCTATCTTGCATATCCATAAGTCTACCATTCGTCCATGATTAGAATATTGCTGCTCTGCTATTTACCTGGACATACTTGTTTTTTATTTTCTTATTTTTAAAGTTATTTTTTAATTTATTTTTTCGTTTTTAATTTTCTGTAACACCCCCCCACTCTAATATTCTGTGTTTTATTTCTTAAATTTTCTGTGGGCTTATATTTTCTAAATTTTCGTGTTTATTTTGTCGAATATGTCCGTTTTTTTCTTAATTTTATTTTCGTGTTTCGTTCGTTTTGGGGCTGATTTGATTTTTTTTAAAGGCAGTTATTCTTGTATTTGTAAAATTTGCTATTTTTACATATTTCTTGTTTCGTATCTCTTTTTATAGCATATTATTTTATTTTTACTGTTGTAAGAGATTTATTATTTATTATTGTTAAACTTCTTTCTTTCTTGTTTGTCTTACTGTGTTTAATTTTTGAGTCTTCGCACATGTAACCTTTTTTCTGTGCATCCCTGTTTTTTTGTTTAAAGGAAATTTGTCTCAGTTTTGTTTTTACCATATATTTAATTTTTCGTCTTTTGTTCCCTTTTTTAAAGTTTCTCATTTTTTTCGCGTTTGTATTTTATGTAAGTTTTCTTCTTAAGTAGGTACTGGCGTGAGATTGCTGGAAAAATGAATATAGCATGATAAAAACGGCCTCAAACTTGAAAAAAATTTTTATTGTCAAAATGTTTATGTTATTATAAAGAGAAAAGATCTAACTAATTTTTATTACTTTTTCACATTTTCTAATCATTCCTGGCACGTCCAAAGTTATCGTTTAAAATGATTTTTTTAGTCCGGAAAACAAAACAAAAGTTAATTTTTCCGTTTAAAATTCTATCAAAACTCAATTATACTTTTTAAAAAATTTATTGTAATAAAATTAGAAAATTTTAAAGTTTATTTAATATATTTTAAAGCAAACATTTCTTACCTTATACGCCGAAAAAATGTAGTTTAAAAACAAGAGACAGCAGGTCTTAACAGCGGCGACGTGCAACTATGTGATGATTGATGCTTTCAACACGTATTGACAGCTTACTCAATGAAAAGTTATCGTACGGAAGGACAGAAGGGATATAATTTAGCTTTTTATTGAACCAACTTATTTACCTCGTTATTTTTTAGGGAAGTCATTAAACTAAGACTGTTGAGTGTGAGATAAAATTTCATAAGAAAGCTACATAAAATTAATTAGGTACCTTTCTTATGAATGGTAAAGTGTACATAAAATATAATTTAATATACATTTATTACATTTTACCGAATTATTTGTATTTCCACTCATTTTATTAATTTTGATATTTCATTTATGGAAAAATGTCATAACTGAGATAATATAAAAATAAGACCATATAAATTTCATAAGATAGGTACATAATACTTTGTAGGTAAACTTATCATTTGAAATATTATACAATTTTTCTCTTTCCATGATGCTTCCGGTCTTCCGTATATTTGAATTACAGCCGTTTTATGGATATGTTATATTAGGTTTTTATCTATTTAGGGTTTTCAGATTGTAACCAGCTTTACTATTTATAATCTGTAATGAAATATATCAACTTAATAACACCATCTCCTGAACTGTACACCATTTTCATTAATTTTAGAATATTTAATAACTTTAATACAAATACTTTAATACAAAAAAAAACTAAAATAATTTAAGAAATAAACAATTGTTGTAAAATTTATTTTTCATCGAAAACGTTTTTTGCTTTCAGACAATATTATTCATATTCATAAAAACAAGTAAAAGGAAATAAAAGCTTTTGAAATTAAATAATATCTTTGTTTTATTGAGTTTTGTATGCTACAATTCAGAGTTGATTTTAAGGTAGAGAGATATCAACTAAAAAAAAACAAACATGATTTAATTTCCTCAAAGCCTTGTGCTTTTAATTAATTAATCACTAAAAATGTACACATTTGAATTTCAAGAGTTTTCGCAAAATTAGTTATGGGGGTAATAAATATAAAAAAAATCACCATGATTTTTTAAAAAAATAAACATATTTATAATAATTTTCATCATTTGTGAATAGTTTCTGAAAGTTTCATTAAAATCTGATAATTATTTTTATTTTTGCAAAATTTTCAAAATTAATGTCTGTCATAAAAAAATGCACAAAAAGTTGCTGTTATTTACAAGTAGTTCCGCTGATGAAGAGAAACAAGGTTTTTCAATCAAAAATTAGAATGTTCTAATAAAGACAGAAAATTTTTTTAAAATAATTAAAAATTACTATGTTCTTTCTTCTCAATAGTAACATAAACATTTTGATGATAAAATTTTGTTTTCGTCAATTTTAAGGCCGTTATTTACATGCTACGCTCATTTTCCAGCGATCTCACGCCAGTACTTATTTTTAAATAAACCTTTCTGGACGTCCAACTGTTTTGTTTTGTTAAATTTGTTTTTTATTTCCTTACGTTCATTTTTGTTTAATTAATCTCCCGTTTCCGTCTTTTAAACGAAAAAAAAAAAAGCTTGTTTTAAGAGAAAAAAGTAAAATGTGCGCCAAAAAACGGTTAAAAATTTATTTGGGACTAAAAAAAGAATGATCCACCAGATATTAGCCATTAACGAGGAAAATAAAAATATGGATGCGAAAAAATGCAAAACTCTTGGTGAATCCTCAACAAGTATGGTGGCTAGAAATGGCCAAAATTTAAAGGACAATACGGTGGCCGAAAAAGGCCAAAGTTCGAAATCTAAAAGTTCAGAGGAAAATATGGTGGCCTAAACAGGCCAAGATTCTTCCAAGCACAAGAAGGAAAAAACAGCAAAACAACAAAGACGACAATGTAGCGTTTGGTGAGTTGCTCTTTTGCGGGACCAATATGCATGATCAACATGACGGAGTTCCTGGAGAAAGCCAAGAGCTACGCTCAACTTGGTCACAAAAGTTGGGCTCTTGACAAATCCCGAGGAACTACAGAAGGTTGAAAAAAGAAATTGTGTCTGTCTTTGTGGTCGACAAGCACTTACACAAAATTTGTCACTCCACAAAAGACACCGTCATAAAATTGTTGACGTCTCTGGGGTTTAAACCACGGAGAGTCATAAAAGGAAAAGGATTTTTCATGTAGGACATACTGTTACCCACGCCTGCCGACTGCGAATCCATCAGTACTCGAAATCTCATAACAAAAAAATCTCATTCTGAGGACCGAATATCAAGCTAGGCGTTGGACCTAATATCAATTTACGAGGTCCCTCTTTATATAGTCGGTGAACACTTGGCCGCTTATTTGTGCTAATTTGGGTAGATACTCAGTGCTTTTTCTGACGATCTGATCGGGGGATGGAGCTTAATGGTAGATCGTAAGGCCTTCATCTCCATCCCCAACTGCCTAAATGTAGAGGGCCAGAAAATTTGTATTATAGTCATAGGCTGAAGACCAACTTGCTGGAAGTGTTGAGAGACTGGTCACCTCTCCTCTTCTTTCCCAGAGAAGAAAGCCTCTGGAGTTCTGGCTCCTGCTGACCCAAATCCCCCTCTGCCCGAGCCTGCTGTTTCCGTCTCGCCTGTAATGGGCATGCCACCAGTTTGACCGGTGTGGTGACCCCCAACCCTGTTGGGTCCGTCTCACGGCCCCCATTACCCGAAAATCCTTTGCCCGCCGCTTATGCGTTTGCAGAGAAGAAAAATGGGGAATGGCAGGTTGTTGGTAAGGCTAGAGGGAAGCTTCGGCCAGCGGATCCTCGTCATACTGAAACCTCTACGGGTACCGACACAAATAGCCCCATTCCCTCTACATGTTCTCAGGGCGACTCCCCGATCAGCTATTCGGGTAAACTTCGGCAGCAAAATATGAGACATCTTTCGAAAAGGAGGAGAAACTTCAAAACTTAAAGGAAGCACTTAAAGAGAATCTTCCAAAACAATCTGGCCCTTCCTCCTCGGCACCGTCTTCCCCTTCAACAAAACAACGCCCCATGGCTCGTATTCCAGTCCTGAGATCCCATCTCCCACTCCCTCTAAAGTGACAACCTTAAATAGGCCCCCATTACATGATCAGCATCAAAGGACCATCCCACCTCTTCCTGTACCCCATTAACCCTAAGCCATTTCCTGTCAAAACTCCCGCCGGTGCACCTCAAAAGACCAATAATCCAAAATGATAAAGTAGTCCTTCACCGGAATCAATGGAATCAACACATAAAAAAGGTCTAATCTCGTTTATGGCACAGGGGAAGGCATGTGCTGAGTTTCCAAATAACTGGAAGACAAGGCGCCGTTGCGCTCCAGAAAAATGAAAACTATAAAAACACTTGTAAATTCTAGAAAAATAAACAATCTTGATCTTGAAGACCCTAGAAATTTTTCAAACGCAAAAATGGTCTTGACTGTAGTTCGAGGTGGCGAGGCTGGTCAGCAGATTTTGGGCCTATGGCCTACTTCGACAATGACACTGTCAAAAAATTACAGCAATATTGTTTAAGGAGGTTCCCACCATGCGTTCACCCATTCCTGTATAGAGCCCTATCCCGGGGTATTGGCGGCCTGTCTCTTGAAGACATCATCAAGAGAGAGAGATGGGCACTGGATCAATGGGGCAGGCCATCGGTGTTCTGCCTCCGGCCATGTTCAATGCAGAAGAGCAACCCTAATCTGTCTGATAATGTCTTTCTTGTTGGCTACTAAGAATGCTCGGAGGCTGAGGTCGGAGTTTCGCAGGATGAGGCTCACTTGTGACCTTCTCGGGATGAATATATGTTGTGTGTAGGAAACCCGGTTTTCCTCTTGCGATTATGAAGGCATTCATTTTCCCCTCTATTCAGCATGTTTGATGGACGCTCGAGAGTTGTCTCTTGGCTAGTGAGCAAGTTTTTGAAGGCTGCGTGTGCTCTTGTCTTCGCAGATCCTGTGGGCATGCTTTGCCTGCTGGAAGTTACCATAAATGATAAGGCTCTTCGTCTCATTAGGGCTTATGCGCTCAATGATCATTCTGAGCGACCCGATTTGTTTCGGCGGATCGAGCCGTTTTTGATATCTCGGCGGGTAGTTTTAGCGGATGACTGGAATGCCGTCATTGATCCCAACATAGATCGTATCGGGTCAAATTTGGGTACTAACATCCGGGACGTGAAATCATTTCTGGATTTTATCGATAAGTTTGATCTTGTCGATAGATACCATAATGAACACCCTCGGGAGGCAGTATGGACTTGGACAAATAGGGCAGCTCGGCTACAGAGGTAGTTTCTAGCTAACTCGACAGAGTCTTAATCTGGAGAGTCGATGTAGGATTCTTAGGGTGCCCAAGTTTCCACTATCTAGTTTATTCGGGTCATAGGCTCGTCTGGGTCCGCGTAAACTTAGATAAAACTAAGCATACGATGGCTGGCTACTGGAGAGTGAACTCTATATTATTTAGTGAGCAAAATTTCCAGGACCAGCTGTTGCTAATGATACAGCAGGAACTCACTCGGGCTGTGGTTAGGAATGCCTGGTGGGACAATTTAAAATAAAAATTAGAACGTTTGCTGCTGATTATAGTAGTCAACTCAAAATAGATTAGTCACAAACGGCTTGTGAGCAAAAAGTTGTTCGGGTGATTTTCTTTAGTTTTTTGTAAATAGTTTTGTTTTCATATTGTAAATACTCACTGGGGCTAGTTTATAAATTGTTGTTTTATTCCCCCACCCCCACAGACAACATATGGTGACTAGTTAAGACTTTAATGGAGAAAATGAGGTATTATGGTGGATGCAGTAAGAAAGGTAGGCAAGAATGCGTTATTTTGGTGCAAGGAATATTGTTGTATGTTTGGGTCAGTGTTTGTGGCTAGCTAAGTTTAATGTTAAGACAAAAGAATACCGTCCTTTTCCCCATTCCCCATTTTGGCATCGTGCCATATTTGTATTTTTACAAATAAATATCGCTCTTTGCTATGGTATTAAACTGTATGTATTTGAGCGCAATACTAGACTGGCAGTGAGATAGCATCAATTTACATTTGAGCTAGCTAGATATAGCCGTAACTTCTATGCTAACAGTTTCTTTTCTCACACTTCTCGCTTGTGGAACTCACATCCGACTCTGTGCATTCCAGCCATCTTTAATCTGCAAAAATTTTTATGCAATGTCAATAGCTATCTACTGTTCTCCTGAATGCTCTTTTCTCTTTCTACTCATTACTAATGTTTCTGTTCCTAATTCTTCCACACCCTGTAAGCCCTTGCTTGGGGGGACACTGATTAAACAAATATACAGTTTGCAATAGCCCTTACACACCATTTAAATCAACACTATCAAAATCCATAAAAATGGATAATAGATTAGACGAAACCGCTCGAAATAAGAAACAGGCATTTGTTACAATTCCTATACAAAGTAAGCCCCACAAAATCTCTTCTTCGCATATACAAACAATGTTATAAACACTTAATAAAAGCACTACGTCAGTCATTTTTTACAAAACACGCGCACACACACATACACACACATATATATATATATTAATAAATATATATATACATATACCTACGTTTTGGTGTGCGACTTAAGTTTCGCTGGTTTTCCAGCTCATCGGACACAAAGTATATTTTATGTTTTTATAAAAATACACGTGGGTAGAATGCGATGGAAGCTATTTTTCGCCAAAAGAGAATACCAAGACGAATGTGAATCTAACTACTACTTTGGATTTAAGTCCCTGAAAACACCGCCAAGCGATGAACTCCGCCTTGAATTCGAAAAGGACTTATTCTCTGTAAGTGATAAAATTAAATACGTTACCAAACACAACAGCCTACAGAAGAATATGAAAAAAGACATTGCCAAGATACGTAATACCGACAGAATAATCATCAAATTTGATAAAATTGGCAATCTATATTTCTGTAACGTAGCCGAGTACCACAAAGCCATTTGTAAGGAAGTTTCAAAGTATATAAGAAGGCCTCCAAATGAATGGGAAAATGATATCAAGAACGAGGCACGAACAACAGCCACAAAGATCGTCAACAGGGTACACCAACACCACAAACAACAGGCTTTTATTACCGTTAAGGACCATAAGAACAATTTCTCCAACAACCCACAATTCCGATTGCTTAACCCCTCTAAGTATAATATAGGCAAGATCAGCAAGGCCATACTTGAACGAGCCTGTAATTACACCAAGAATGCACCAGTGGAGAAATACCAAAGACGTTATAAATTGGTTCACTAATATTAAAAATAAAAGCAAGTGTACTTTTATGAAATTTGACATTGAAGACCTACTAATGGCTGCTATAACCCTGGCCAAGTATTATTGCACCCTCACGGACGAGGATGTTAGCATAATCATGTAAGCCCAAAAGCCCATCCGATACCACGATGGTTCTTTGTGGACCAAAAAAGACAACACGCGCGTATGCGGTTGCTTATATCTGGTCATTTGATTTACCTCTTTACCTATATATATATATATATATATATATATATATATATATATATATATATATATATATATGAATGTGTGTGTGTGTGTGTGTGTGTGAGAGAGAGAGAGAGAGACTGGATGTATTATTTGGCTGAATTCTCTGAACTGTATCCTTTCAAATCCGCTGATATAAGGAAGACCATCTATTCTCTCGTTCTCTTTTTCTTCCTGTACGCATCTCTTTTCTTTTTAAGCGGATGTTTGTTTTGATAACTTAGTATCTTTAAGTATTTTAAATGTACCTGGCAATTAAAAGAAAACATTAATGAATAATCACTAGTTTTACAACTTTCAATTGATACTACCTGAAAATCGCCTTACGGGGATGATTAATTGAAGTATTATCAATTGCTTATTTTAAAATGAAATAATCAGAAATAGAATTGTTGTGGTGTGCGTAACGTTTCTGACCGCTCTACTAATATATTGATTTTTCTCTAGCAGGCCACCTTAAGACATATAAGACTTGTATTCGTATCTATTAGATTGGCAACAAAGTCCTGTCGTATTTTTGACATGATCGCTTTCAGCGTACGGTAAAATAACCATTGATTTTTATGTACTAATGTTTTTTTTCTTCGCGGTTTATTTAATATCAGGGGTGGGGTAAATATTTTAATCGATTTTGCATATTTAAAATCAGTTTAGACCAGACCTACATCAAACATTCTAAGCAGCATGAATAAAAAAAATAGGAGTCTTCAGCAACGGAAGTGGTGAGGAATATTCGTTCAGTGAGTGCAAATTAAGCTTGAAGTGACCAGACCATGACAATGATGGTTTGACCAGTTTCGATCGGGAAATTTTTCTGCTGAAAATTTCTTTTAATCTGAAAGGTCAAGTTTTGTTCATTCTGCAAACTGTATTTGTAAAATATCATAAGCAAAATATTCAAAACTTAACAAAATAGTTAAATACAAATCACAATTGGATCATAAAAACACATTCGTGGGCTCGAAGAAGTTAGTCAATGAGTCCTTAATCATCTAATTCTCAGCTTAATCAAACAGTTTTCCTCTGCTTGTCGTTGAAAAGTATACTTACTACCGAACCTTTCTTGGTAGAATACTAACCAATGATTAAAAGTAGGTTCTCAATAATTATGTTCATCTAAAACGACAATGGCCATCCCCTATTGTAAAAGGAGAAGAGATTTATTGTCATCATTGCAGCGATCAATAATTTGCCCAATAAACAGGATTATATTATCGATTCTGAAGGGAAATATGATCTTGATTGAATATTAAGCCGAAAGAAACATTTGTTTCTTTTCGATCTTCAAATGCAACAGGACTTTCTTTCCAAATTAATATGCTAAATATTTATATGTCAAATAATTAACTTTTGAGGACAGTAGAATAAACTTACCACTACCATTTTATACTGCTTTTTTTCAGTCAGAAAGCATCACCGTATTGAAATTTTAGCAATACAGTCAAGCTAAGAAAAATCAGCAAAGTTTAAAAAGCGGAATATTTTGGGGGGTGAAATTTTCAAAAAATTTAGTAATATATATTCTCCAACAGAAATAAAGGGTTAAATGCTGAAAGAAAAGTAAACCGTGGAATGCACGGTATACCAGAGATAATTACCGATCGTAGTCCTTTCTCAAAATGTACAAAAAGCACACTGTCTGGTACTTCAAGCGAATCCTTAAATCGACGCTGAACTCATGAATATTCATCAGCCGATAGTATTATGATGATTAATCTTATGCATGCGCAAATTTCCCTGTTGCAAATGGTCACCTACATGTGAAGTACACAAAAGATCTCACTTGTTTAGCTTCAAGTAAACGAGTCAGAAATTCGTCACATGTAAATTTGTAATCGGACAAATCACTATTTAAAACTGCAAATAATATGATTTTTTCTGTATTATCAATACTTATGAAATAATTGCTGTTTTTTCTGCAAACATAGGTATATTGTAAAATGTATATAAACATTAAACCAATTGTTAAGCCGACGTAAAATAATGACAAAAATTCCTTACAAAACTATTTGCTATTTTGTTTACTCCGACAATAAATTTGATCATTTTATTTTTGTGCCTTAAAATTAAAATTAGAGAATCATTGGGCATAGCTGTTGTTTTTGATTTCGAAAATATGTTAAATGAATTTGATTCAAAATTCTGTTGCATAATGTTATTTATCCAGGTTGAATTATGAAGCATATTTCCTTACCAGGAAACAAATACAACAAATTTCATTATCTTTAAAACATTTCCCCAGATTTATACCGAACCAAGTTTAAAAAATATTGTCGTAAACCGATCATAAAATGAGAAAACTACGTTTATTTCCAACCGTATGCAGTCACAAAATTTTCTAAGATAAAAAGCTGATGCGACATCGCAATAGTAATTAGTAGTAACAATATTTCCAGTTAAATAGAACGTTCACTTGATATTCATAAGTAGCTGTCACTAGACTTGAATCCGAATTGACAAATATGCTTTTGCCTATATAAATAATTTTATTATTCACTTCCAAATAGATTAATCCTGAGAGTACTTTATAAAAATAAAAATATTAGTGGGACCTCCAATATTGTTTTGGCTTCTAGTTCTCAATTTAGTTACATTTTCAACAGTCCTCTTTATCGTTTGATGATCTCTACGAAGCTTCTGTGATATCTACAATGTGAACATTCCATCACTCAATAACATTGTTATTTTCAGTTTTTCAGCATCTGTTAGACCCTTTCCATTACCCAGATTCAACTTATGGAAAAAATATTTTATTCGATTTCAGAGGTCTTAAACTAATATTAGTTTAATCTGCGTAATAATTTCAGACTGCAGTTTTTATAATAAATTCAATAATTTTAATAATACCTGTTCAAACTATATAAAAATGTGACTCAAGATTTGATTTAACGTCTAAATTATTCGTTTAAAATTTGACAAAAAAAATTCAAAGCAAATTAGAGTTACTGAGTGTTATCTGCTGAACATAATAACTCGAGACAGACTATTTTTGTCAATTTTTCTTTTCAAAATTTCAGTTTATCCTTTTTCACTGTCGTAGCAATTTACAGAACATTGGGACACAAGCAATAATACTGCATATTTGCGATCATATTGAGACATTAAAAGTATTGGTTTATTTTTTCTAATAGTATCTATTATTACAGGAGAATAAATAATAATTTATTTAAAAACAAAGTTACATAAATTCAATTAGATAAACGAACAAATAAAAACATGCGCGCGAGAGAAAAGGAAACAAAAATATCAACTCACCGACATTACGATGCTTGAAAAAATATTTTAGTTAATATTTATAATATAAATTTTACTATATAAAGAATATTTTGGTTAATATTTAATATCACATTTTTTCAATTTGTTCTCTGTGTATTTTGCAAGGCAATTTCACCCCACTTCTTGCAAAACCAATTTTCTCCTCTATAGAAAATTAAATATCTATAGATACAAATATTACTTTATCGACAACTCTCCTCCTCAGTTATTTTTTTCATTTTTATTTCCAGAGAATTTCTTAAATAACTCTTTTTCCAAGATCAAACAAAAGTAAAAACTACATTAAAATGCCGATCTCATATTGCTTGACTTATAACTGATATTAAAACTAACAATAAACTGTTAGTTTTCTTCTCAAATCCCCTGATATTTTGCTTCTCAAATCAGTTTAATTAAATTTTTAAAGTAGAATTAAAATATCAGAGCAAAGGTTCATATCTGTGTTCTTTTAGTTCGTATAATATTTTGAATAATCGACTTTTCTGTTTACCTTAAAATCATACGTTCATAAAAGATAAATGAATGCTCCTTGCAACATTTGAATGAAAGTTGGAGAATACACCGTTCAAAAGCTGTATAAAAAAATCGACGGTAACGCTAAATTGATTCATATTTTGATTTATGATTTCCATTTTGGAATTCTAGAATATGTGTTCGAAACAAAATTTAAATTCTTATTTTTTCATTTTCACTAAGCTTAAATATAGTTACCAAACGTTGTAAGTAAAAAACACCGAATTTCCACTTCAGTAATAAATATAAATAAGCATATTTTTTATCTCCTTCAAATTTAACTAATATATTTTGTGCATTAAATTATATTGATGTACAAAATATAAGAAAAATGTGTATAAAAATATTATCGTTAGTTGGATATAAGAGGATTTAAATATGGGCGTGTTTACGGTATGTTTGCATCAAAAAACTTCAATGACTTATTCCTCATTAAGTATTAGTTGATCTCTTTTGAAATAAACTATTTTTTCTGGTTGTCTAAATATAATTTTCTGGTTTAAATTAATAATTAAAATTTTATATAATATTCAGTTGCCTTAGTAGTAGCTGGGATAGGTGCTTATTCCTGTCATTGCTGAGGGTTGCTTTTCACATCTCGAAAGATTGGCCCAGAATAATTTTCTTATTATTACTTTGCTTCATACAAAGTTTAGTAAATATCTGTCAGAAAATTTGTCTAAATGCAAAGGAATCCTATCGTTGTGTTCTGTTGCATTGGTAGAAATGCAGAATTAATATTCTTAAAAATTTCTAAGTTACTCATTTCAATATTGACTATATGAAACCTTGCTTACTGAAATGGTGAAACTAATAGTGAATAATCTTTTATAAATCATAATCCCTTTAAAAAAAAGTTACATGAATTCAATTGGATAAACGAACAAACAAAATTTTGCGCGCGACAGAAAATGAAACAAAGTTAGTATACATAGCCGACATTGCAATGTTTTAAAGAACCAATAGAGAAAACTAATGCCAAGAAATAATTTTATATAAGAGGAAACTTTTTAGTTATTTCCGATTCATTCTTGCGGCTTTTTTCGTAGCCTTTATTTCACGACATTTTATTTTCTTTCAATTTGTAATTTCATTCTTAGAGTCTCTTTCTTTGAAATCGGGAGATGGGGATAAAATAAATAAATACAATAAAAATAAAAGTGAATGAAATTGAAAAGTTTTTTCGAAAAACTGAAGACACGACAACGATGGCATCTCACGGAATGATTTCAGCGTCCATGATTGATGACAGCGACCCCTGGCGTTGGCATTTTGCAATTATCTTCGCCAGCCGAGATTGTTTTACGCCAATCGATCGGCAGCGTTGGACCAAGTCAGCCAATATCTATGTACAACACTAATTTTAAACCAATTACAAGAATTATATTTGAAATGAAATTTTCTTAAAATCAAAAACATAGTAAACTAGCGACAATAAATGATTGCCAACAAAAACCTGCTGAAAAGTTTTGTTTTTCAGATTTCATAAGCGTTTCCCCAAATAAGAAAATTATTACATTTCCTGATTCTTTCATCCTTGTCTTCTTTTTCCTCACTTCTTTAATCTTGTTGTTTTATTTTCCTCCTTTCTTATTTAGGAGCATAAACTTCGTTCTCTTTTCTTTTTTCATGCCTCACTTATTCTTTCTGACCGTCTTATTTTTTCCTTTTGATTGTTTTTTTCTTGTAACTCTTTTACTCCTTCATTTTCTTCCTTCCTTCATCTCACCACTTTCCTTATTTCTGATGTTCTATCTTCCGTCTGCCCCGCTTTTTATTTCTCTTTTTTTTTTTCACTTTCATTTTTCATTTTTTTCCAGCATCAGCATCATAATGCATGTTTTTTTTTATCTCAAATTCTGTCATTATATTCTTGTTGTTCTTGTTTTTTTCTTTAATTATTAGATTTCTTCCATTTATATTTCTTTTCTTCTTTTTCTCCATTCTTTATTTTCTCAAACTACTCTTCCACTGCAGACTATTACATTTCAGATTCATCTTTTATTATTTGTTCTAGAGTAACATTTTTCAAAACTGTCATGATATTCTTTATTTGGTTTTGTCATTTGGTTTTGTTTCTCTTTATTAAAATGTAGAAAACTTTTTCGAATGAGATTCTTGAACAAAATTATTTTTATTTTCAAACACACTTCTTAAACGCATTTTTATCTTCGTTTTCCTTTAAAATTTCCATTTTTCTTGTTTTATGAACAAAAACGCTTTTTGCAGTTCTTCAATAAAAGTTTCCTTTGCTGTCAACTCGGCTGAAAAATCCGTTTAATGCCAAAGGTCAAACTTTGTAATAATTCAAAGCCTTACAAGACCTAGCTTAGACGAAAACTATAAGCAGTTATTTTACCCGCTTCAAAGTTATTTGACAAAAAGATTGCCATTTTTTGTCCAATATTAACACAATCACAACCATCGAAAATACTAGATGTAATAAACTTAAAAAAAACTTTTGTTTAAAAATCTGCTAAAAACAGAATCAAAATAAAAATTGTATAAAATAAATAATTTCACGATAGCATGAAATTATCATTGCCATTCACTTTTGCTTCAGTTTGTACTACAAAAGTAAATTCTTGTTATTTCAGAAAGCTCTCATATTTGTCGGTTTATATTACTCATGTTTCTTCGTGTACGTTTTGCCTTTTACTCGCTAAAACCCATCCAGATTTTGTACAAATCCAAACTAAAATAATTTTCCTATCCATAACATCAGCACACTTTTTCAAGATTTTGGCTTTATAGTGACAAACGTGGTATTAATTTTGCACATACAATCGTTGTTATTTTGTTCATTGGAAACATTAATATTACAGTTGACTTTTTAATAGAGTTATTATTTTTTATCCAAATGATAGCATTATTAAATCATATAGAGTATTGAGCAAAGTATTGGAATAGTAAGAAAACTTGCTGTCATTTGATCTCCAGCTATTACTAGGATAATAACTCAATAGTAATCTAAAAATCCTAAAAAAAGGTGTAAAATCTGAAGGATAATCGAAACGACAAAAATAGGCAAGAGTGTTAAGGAGGCTCCTATTAGTTATCATAGAAAGTATGGAACGTGTCAAACCCAGTTATCGAGGTTGGCTGTTTTGGAAATTTGAACAAGTATATTGTTGCCGGAGTCTGTAAGAATGCCTAGAAAAGATCTAAGGTAACTTGCTGTCACTCAATCAATGATGACTACCAGAAATTTTGTGTGGGCAAGTAAACACATAAAATAAGGAAAATAAAAATGTCTTGATATTTTTTCATCACGAACGAAAGCTGAAGAAGCCCTGGAACATGCGGACTATATTCATAATAAATTGGACATTAGAAATCATTTTAATAACATTATAAGTATATTAGATAAGAGTTCAGACTGTCCAGTATGGCTACAATCGGAAAAAATGCTGAGGAAGGTGCTGAAGATTTGATGATACTTAATCATCAGTAACAACGACCAAACACCTAATGTTAGCATACACACACATTCATGAACAATATCAATTATGCCTACAATATTCCTATTCTGTCTAGGAAGCTTGAATTAATTATTTATTAATGTTGAAATTGTTATATATATATATATATATATATATATATATATATATATATATATATATATATATATATATATATATATATATTGCCATTGAAGAGAGATATTAGATCGGAAACGAGATTAAGGAAAAAGCGACTGGACAACTGATGGTGATATCAAAAGAGAAATTTGCATAAATGAAAGGGGTGCTGGGATAAGTTTGAGAGGCTGCAAAGAAAATACTTTGAAAAGCACTGATGTGCCATTGCCCTAGTTTTGTTATATGTTTCGTTAATATTAAATTGTTGGATGTTTTCCAAACACGCTTCGGAGACAACATTTAAGAAAAGTGTCGTAAAATTTGTTTTCCAAGCAGTTCCTTTGAATAGATTTATTTTGAGTTAGAACTTCAACTGCCATGAAATGACATTAATTTCACAATCAAAAATCGAACTCGGCAATTCAGTAAATTAAGTTGGAAAGTAGCAAATAAATGACATGAAATAGGAGATTCGTTGTTTTTCTGTGAAGTTCCTGGATTGTCAAAAAATTTTACATTTTACTAATTGAAGTTACTTTCTGCCACTGAAAATTAATACTCATTCAATATAGTTTAGTCGTGCAGAAACGTCCTGTATCACCAGGAAAATGGTATTGTACTTATAGCAAATTACTTTTGCACTGTTAAACACATTAGTGAACAATTGAGACACTACTCTGTATAAAACTATTGATTAAACACTGTAGAAGTGTTTCTTTTTTTAAAGAATATTTAAACGCCTATCCTTAATAAATTAAATATTTTTTGGACTTGCGGAGGACACCAACTTCTCCTGTATGCTACTTCATTATTTATATATGCAGTATTTGAAACAAGGGCATTTCAAGGCGGTGTAATTTTTAGCAAGGTTGTCTCGCTAGAACAATTACAACTGAATAGTGAGTTCGATTCCTCACTGAGTGCACCCTACTTTTGGCCTTGTGTCACATATAAGCTACGCTTAGAAAATCATTATACAGTATTTGAAACGTATTTTTACTAATTCTACATGGCTAAGGTTTTCTATATTTTGTAAACTGATCGAAATTTGATAAACATTTTTATAAGGTATGTGCAGGAGTTCTCACGCCTATTTTTCTAGAATTAGCGATTGATACTCGTTTGAAAACCGCTGTATTAATGGAAACTTTTGAACTCGCCTAATATATTTGAGTAAATTATTTTTAAATATAAGTTATAAATAATGAAAAATCTTTCACTTTGTCTGTTTGGTGTATTAAAGCGCATTTACTACCAGCACTAGTGATTTCATAATGTTGAATTAAAAATTATCCTTAATTCCTGAGAACATTATGAAAAAACACTACTTGTGAAAATTAGTTCTTTTTTTCTCTCTTGTAGACTTGTACACGTTAATGATTATTGTTTGTTATACCTTGCCTGTAAGAACGGTAACTTGAAGTTGTCAGTGGCTAAATACTGACTGTAACAAATATTAATAGTAAATACTTTTTTAAAAGTTTAGGATTGGTCCTTATTTACTTCTATTTACGAACATTGTGTAGGAGATTAAACAAGTGTTTGTAGATAACTAATGCACGATCATTTTCAAACAAACCTTTGAAATTTTAATGCTTCTGAAAAGTATCAAATAAAAAGTTGTGGTAGATTGCGACAATCCATTCAAGAATTGTGAATTAGTAATATTAAATATTTTTATGTACACATTCCTCTCTTAGACATCAAGAAGGTGAAAAATTGTAACAAATGAAAGTAAAAACCTATATAACAGCAAGCATTTTGGAATAGCCTAAATTATTAATTGTTAACCAATTTAAGGATGTTATTTAAAATATATAGTTTAAACCGAGTTTAAATCTGATCGTGGTGACGAAGAAAGCAACCCGTGAACGGAAGAAACAAAAATTATTTTAAGATTTTAGAACACTGCTTTTTTACTATTTCCTTGAAATATAAAAATGATATTGAGGTTATATGATATTTTTAGCCTGATATCAACTTTTGCTGCATAGAATATCTAAAATATTCCTGCAACGGCCCACATGTAATCATAAAATATCTAAAATATTCCTGCAACGGCTCACATGTAATCATAAAATATCTAAGAGCAACAATTCTTCATTGCAGCATTTTGATTTTCTGAATATCATTTTGTGTTTATTCTTGTAGTTTATATTTCTGTTGCTTTATTCTCCATCTGCGATGTGATTCTTCAGCATTTGCTGCTATATAGAAAGACCGATATTACATAACAGTTCACTACTATTGGTTACTAATGAAATTGTTCTGTTTCTTAATATTTTCTTACATTCTGGAATGCATCTTTTGCTATCCCAATGCGCCTTCACCGCCGACAGCATCAATGCAGAGAGGTGAAAAAAAAAACAAAAAAAAAACCCAACGAGGCCACCTGTTTGGCGTAGTTTGCGACCCGTAGTGCCTGAGGAGGGAAACCTGGTGACTGATCAGTCCATGACCCGGATGTCTGAGGGGTCACATGACAAGCAAAACCCTTATTTGGTCCTTACTTGAACTACAGGGGCAGTCGGAGAGGTCCGATACGATCAATCGGCTAGTCATATCAAGCCCTAGCATGGATATAATTAAACAGTGTCCCACAAACTCATCACACGACAATCTAACACCCAAATATTCATTCTTTTAAAAGTGCTAGAAGGAAGCGGCTGAAAGTCGAATCGAGAATAAAAAGAATCTTTGACCTGTTTTATATTAAGGCAGCAATTTTTGGAGTACTGAAGCAACAAATTAGCAAGGGCTCAAAGTCCTTTCACGTTGCGAGTATACTGATCGATGTATCCCCGTCTCAACAAAAGGCGAATGGGTTTAAAGCCTTGGTAAATTCCATTAGAAATTGAACTCCGCATTGGGCGACGAACCACAGGGGAAATTAAAAAACATTACATGGCAAACTGAAACAAAAACCCCCAAAACTCCAAAATGTAATCTCTCTGACACTTGATTTAGAAATAGAAGCCGTAACTGAATTCCTTAAATTCATCATAATTGAATCTCTAGAGGTAACCCCTCTGGTCAATCTGTCCCCATTACCAGCAGGCCAAATCCTTGAGTAGTAAAAAAAAAATAGTATTAGCAATCTACTTGTAAACGTGAACAATAATAAACGCACGGATAATTTACTGTAAATGAAAACTTTCCACAATTAAAATGTACATCTTACCACACAGCTCAAATGGAGTTATTAGAAATAGAGAGCACTCCCTGGCTACACCAGAGGAAATAAATGCAGCCTTAGGAAAGCAAAGGGTCACTAACTATAGAAGGATAATCATAAAAGGGGAAATCAACAACTTCAAAGACAAACCTATTTTGATTTTTGATAAAATCTCAATCCCCCAAAAAATAAAAAATTTGATTCATGATTGAGAGAGTTAAACATTACACACCAATCTCTTGAGGTGCTTCAGATGTCAGAAGCATGGGCACTACAAAGAGAAACTGCAGAGGACAGCCTGCATGTGGAAAATGGGTCCAAAAAACATAATTATATGATGGAACATTTTACTCAAGATACTAAATGCTGTGTCAAGAGAACCATCAAATACAGAGCATTTAACGAGCAGTTGGTGCAGTTCGAGCTAAATGACTGGCTAAAATTCAAACAACTACGAAAAAAGAACATACACTGTTGCAAGCTGCCAAACAGAAATATTAAATAAATCGGAAGAACCTATTTCAAACCGACATACTACGGCTCAAATACCACTTATACAAAACTCAAAGTCTTCATCTAAAGCAAACCAACTTCTCAAAGATTACTAATCCATCCACCAACTGTCAAAATAGATATATCCTAAAAGTCCCGAAAAACATGACCAACCAACAAAAATCACATCCGACAACCACAAAATAAATTCGTGATACGCCACCAAAAAGCTTCAAACAAAAATCAAAACAATAAAAAATATAAAAATACAAACATGGGATATAGATTAATTCAACGGAACTGTCGTGGGCTAAAGCCTAATTAAAACTAATTACTCATTGCGAATAACAACATTAAGCCCTGCTGTTACTTATCTCCAAGAAACATTTGTAAAAAAAGATAGCATTAATATTAGAAACTATCAAAAATACAACCATATTCATTCAACTCAGTATTCAGGGCCTCTGGAAATGTAACCGTCCGAATAAAAAAAATACCATATCCCAGAGCAAATTTGACCTACAAACAGAATTACCGGCAGTTGCCGTCGGATCGACTTTGCACAGAACAGTCAGCATATGCTCTCTGTACATCCAACTACATGACCAGATAAACCAAGAAAAGTTGTAAGATATGACAAAACAATTACCAAAACCCTTCATTCGCTTAGGAGTTTTTAACTGACAAAATACCGTCTGGGGGCAAACAAAAAAGGGCAAATTACAGAAAAAATTATTACGCCTACTCAACCAGAAAAAAAAAAAAAAAAAAAAAAAAAAAAACCGACAAAAATCCAGCAACTCGAAGCCAGTCAGAAATTGACCTAACCATATATGATTATCAAATTACGTGGACTTTTTCTGGTGGGTATACAAATGATACATGCGTTAGCGACCACCACTTTCCGATCACCCTGAGGAATAGTGAGGTGATCGATGAGCAGCGACGTAGATGGGAGCTATGCAATACCGACTGGGAAAAATTTGAAAAATTATGTAAAGACAAACATAGAAAAAGCCGAAAATTTCTCGGAAATCCTAATGGCCATAGCAAAAGAATGCCTACTCAAAAGCCCAATACTAAGTAGGAGACACAGACACTGTTTCGATGATAAATGTAAAGAAGTAATTAAACTCTGTAAAGCAGCACTTACAAAATCTAACAAATAACTAATAATTGCCAACATAAACTAAATAGATGAAAGCAATATAAAAGTCAAAAAGGGCTATTGGCAAAAATATGTCACCAAAATAAATTCTTTTACAAAACCAAAAACAATTTGAGAAATGATTACAAAGATAGCTGGAAAACATCTACCTATATAAGGTAAAACATCTACCTATATAAGGTAAAACATCTACCTATATAGGTAAAACATCTACCTATATAAGGTAAAACATCTACCTATATAAGGTAAAACATCTACCTATATAAGGTAAAACATTTCTCAATAAATAATAGCACGATAATGGACAAAAATCTATAACAAATATAGTGGCCGAAAAATTTTAAACAACAATCCCAAAGAATAAGAGAAAATACAGAGAAATACAAATTAAACTTCAAAACAAAGAACTTGGAAAATTACCACAAACCATTTTCTCTAACAGAACTAGATTTCAATAAAAGCCTACATAATTCAACCGATTCAATGATGTTCTTAAAACAATCCTAAAAGAGTTATTAAAAGTGTTACTAAAAATATACAAAAAAGACAAAGGAGAAGTTAGCTGAAAAATGGCGAGAAGCAAGTCTTACAGATTCCAAAACAAGGAAACAACAATTCAGACACTGTAAATTAAGGACCAATTTCTCTCACAAGATGTTTATGTAAAACCTTTGAGGGTATGGTGAATAATCAGTTGGTTTTGGTACGTGGAATCCAACAAATTAATGACCACGTGACTTACTCAAAAACAGAAATACAATGGACTACCTGATTCGGTTGTAAAACATTAAAAGAGTAGAATGTCGTTAATGTGTCATCTGCTTATCTAATGCTGTTAAGATTGTGTCCACCAACAATGGATCCTGGTAGGACTTCTAATACTTTCTGAATCCCCTCATTGTAAAGGTTTGAGAAAAATCCGGTGAGAAGACACATCCTTGTCTTACATCCCTTTCAATTTTTGTGTATTTACTGAATTTATTTTCTATCCTCCTTCAGGTGGGTTTGCTTCCAGTATAAGTTGAATTATTTTGATATCCTTTCCATAATAATTCAGGTTTACCTCGGTGTTCTAGCGGGTATTTGTGACGTAATTGTCAATTAATAATTGACTTTAGAGCTGCAATTTCTTGCTTGAAAACTGTGTGTTGATGGGAGAAAAAGAAAGTTAGATATTTCCTTTAAACAGGCAAAACAATACAACTATCAGTAAGAACTGAATTCCCGACGAAGTAAAGTAAGTAGTATCATGAATAAATCGATAACATTTCGAAACGTGGGGATGTCTATCTGTTCAAATTTGTCATTCCTCAAACTCAGGTCCATAGAACGCTTCCTTTTCCTTTATTAAATAAATGCAATCTCCATCTGTCTTTATTGTTATATACGTGGTGCTACCAAGAGTTCCCCATTAATTTTGCGTATTACGTTGTAGGAAATAGATTTACAATACCGAATTATTTAAAAAAATCTGTGGTACTCAATGCTGTGTTGATGAAGCTGTTTATCATATACTCAGTTTAAAAGACACTTCCTCATCGTAGTAATTTAACAATAGTAAAATTCACAATAATCACGTGTTAAAATCCTTTATGAGATTTAATTTAGATTACCATTGAGGGAATATGTATATCAAACTTGAAAGAAAATGAATTGTGTGACTTTCTTTTGTACAATGATTACCAAGATCATTATTACTGTAATAAATCCAAACTTTACTGGAAGCGACATCTTTGAACCTTGTGCCAGACTAAGCTATGTTGATTAAATCATTAAAAACATAAGAATAGACAATATGCACCACAATAGGAAAAAAGAGGTTATGTAAAGAGAGTGAGTGAGTGAGTGAGTGAGTGAGTGAGTGAGTGAGTGAGTGAGTGAGTGAGAAAATGAGTGAATAAACCCTGAACGAGAGAGAAATTGAAAGAATAGTGATTTGTGGAGAAAATTATCACAAAGTTTCAGCCTGCTTTTGATTTTCCTAACGTACTAATAACAGTCTACAGGTGTTTTTTCCCTTTTTAAGTTTAAAATGTTTCCCTGTATCCTTTCGAAAAAAAAACTTTACATGTAAAACAATTTTGAATCGACGGTCTATGTGTTTAGGAAATAAAAAAGAAAATTACGAGACTACAGGGACAACATGTCCGCAAATGAGGCCATAGAACAAAACATCAAGAACATTAAAATGGCAAAAATAAAGTTATATATCCCAATTACGTGTGGAATATATACACTTTTCATTCAATAAAAGAATTAATCATCATCCACCTCAAATTTGCAAAAAGCAAATTATAGGTTAATAACAACTGATGTTTTTCATTAATTTATTAATAAATCAATTTACTTCGAGGCAATTGCAGTAAGATTAAAACCAATGTTCCTGTCATTGAGAGAGGAAAATTTGTCAGTGTGTGGGTAACATTAAAATTATTTTATAACGTTAAAAATGTCTAATTAAAATGAAACTTAGTATTTTAGTCCGTCTAATTTGATCACATTGCAATATATATATATATATATATATATATATATATATATATATATATATATATATATATATATATATATATATTGTGGACAGAATTATTCGCCTCCACTGAATATTTGTAAGAAACTTACTGAATTTACCATAAATAGCTGATTCCATATTTAGTTTTGAAGAATTCATGAATTTTTTAGATATATTATATACACAATTATAGATTTTTCTAAAAATTGTTGCAGTCCAAAATTATTCGCCTCCATAATGGAAATTATGAAATAATATTGTTCCATGGCAATTGTAATGTTTGTTTATTTGTCTTAATTTGACATTTAATACAAACACCCTTTGAAAATGTAATAGTATTGACCTGATTCTATAACATTCTAAAAGGTAATGAAGAAGACAATATGTGCCACGTTAAAGTGACCTTGTTTCTCATCTGGTTGCGGAGAGGGGCACATCGGTAAATACCTATGTGAGTGCCACGTACCACGATAGCTCATTCCTTCTGCAACTATTGCGAAGACAGCTGAACTTGACAAGAAGCTCCGAATGAAAATAGTTGATGCATACACACAAGGTGATAGATATACAACACTTTCCAAGCGTTTAAATGTTCCTAGAGATCTACAATAATTTGCATTATCAAGAAGTACAACCAGACTCATTGTGTTGAGAATAAATTAAGGACTGGCAGAAAACGGTTAATTTCTGAGAAAATGGAAAGGAAAATTGTTAGCGATGTCTCTAAGAATTCTCACTTAACCACAAAGATATTGTCAATGATGTAAAGACATCAGGGTTAAATGTATCGACGAAGACAATCCCTAAATGCTTTCATCGTGCAGGACTTCGAGCTTGTCGCACAATGAAAATTCCCTTGATTAAGACTAAACAGCTAAAATGCAGGTTAGCTTACGCTTGAAGCTATCTAGAACATGGGAGTAAATACTGGAACTCTATTTTATGGTCAGATGAAACTGAACTAGAATTATTTGGTACATGAACTCCTGTTATGTATAGAGGAAAGTGAATGAAGCTCACAAACCAAAAAAATACCCTCCCTACAATTAAGCTTAGTAATGAGAGCATTCTGCTCTGGGGATATTTTGCTGCTTCTGGGCCATAACTACTGAGAGTAGAGGGTATCATGGATAAAGAGCAGTAATTGGCTATTCTTAAAAATAATATAAAACAAAGTGCACAAATGTTGTCTTTCAAACATGGCAATGACCCGAAATACAAATTGTTACAAAATACTTAAATGAAAGCAAAGTTAAGGTATTGGCGTACCCCACAAAATGTTCTGACCTAAACCCCATTGAAAATTTATGGGCATATTTGAAGAATAAGTAAAAAAAAAAACTTCTTTGAATTTGGAGGAATTGAAAGCTGTTGCTAAGGATGAATGGAGCAAAATACTTATCAGTGTGTTTAGTAATCATGTAAGGAAATATCTGAAAGGCAATAATCAAAAATAAAGGTTACACAATTGATTATTGAGACAATAATTTTGTCCTATGTTAAATCTTTTTGGTGTTTTTGTATTATTGTTTAACATTAAAATAAAAATGTTGTTGTGGGCATCATTGCACATCCTTTCAAAACCATTATTTCATCATTTGTGAAAAATGCACATGAAGTTTCCATGAAAATTTGAGGTATTATACATTTATTTGTAAATATGGGAGGCGGGGTGAGGGTGAATATATATATATATATATATATATATATATATATATATATATATATATGATGATGATGATGAAAAATAATGCTTCTAAAAATTTATATATTTATCTGAGTAAATTGTACGAGGGTTGTTGCGCATTATTGGACTCACCAAGAATTCCCTCTCATATATTTTTGTTTGGCCATTTCTTCTGATTTTGGATAAAAAAAGTTAGGTTGATAACCTTTTAGCATCTCCTTATATATATATATATATATATATATATATATATATATATATATATATATATATATATAGTTAAGTTATGAAGAACTTGGTAAACCAGAATTGGTAAATCCAAGGAGGATGAAATATATGTGTGAATAAGTTTATAACATTGTAATATAAATACGTATATAGGTGTGGATAGTTATGGGAAATATTCCTTTCATAGGTTTTTTTTTATATATATATAGAATCGTGTGTATATATGGTGGTATATGTTTTTTATGTATGTATATATGTGTATGTGAATGTATATGGCTGTATATGTACTTAAGGGTGTGTATGTGTAAATGAGTATGCCTGTATACATATGTGTGTATATATAGATGTATAAATGGTTACATAGATAATAGATTGATAAATAGATTTGTATATATATGCATATATATGTATATGTGTATGTATGTGTATATATATATATATATATATATATGTGTGTGTGTGTGTGTGTGTAAATATGTGTGTGTGTATGTATATGGGTATATGTGTGTATACGGGCATGATTTGGTTTTAAATAGAAGAAATTAGATCATTATAATGGCGTTTAAATTTACTATTCTTAATATTTAATATCATCTTATCTTGTAATGCTCTATAATTAGTTTTGTTGAGTATATTTTTATCTTCTGAAGGGAATTTCTTTTTAAAAATGATAATTTAAATTTAAATTTACCATTATTTAACTAGTAATAATAATATTAGCAAATTTCCTTTAATAATATGTAACACTTCAAAAATTACCTAAATTTAAACTTTAACTATGGAATCAAACTTAAATCTAAATAAATTTCAAATATTAAAATATAGATTATGATTGTGAAATGTATATATAATTTATGTATGAAGATGAATGATCTTTTGTGTATATTGTTACATGTGTGTCTATGTGTGTATTTGTACTTGTTAATGAGAGTATGCATGTATAAATTTATAGAAATATATTTGTGAGATATATATAAGAGAAAAAACAAAATCTTTAATATTACCCTCTAATACCATTAAATAATGAAACCTAAACCTTAATTAAGCCTACCAATATAACAATAAATAAAAATTGCATTCACAAATTATTTTAGATATTAAAATAATATAGATGTTATTGTTACCATATTTTTCTTCCTATATTGTGGAAACACAATTGGTCGGGTAAATGAACTATTGTAATTTTAAATATTTATTTAATATGTTCTCGATAAATATATTTATTACAATAGTAGTTAACTTGTATTAAATCCCTAAACTATTTACTTAAAAAATTAAATACTTAAATTAATATCTTCCAATTTTTTTAGACACCTAATTTTCTATCAAACATTGTAATCTATCTTTTACATAATTTTGTTAAAACAAAATTACAGCCTCTTTCGATTCACTTCCGTCTTCCCCTCCCTCTTTACCATAAAAATCTTTTGAATACGTCTGTCTTTTTTCCCCTTTTTCTCTCTTTCGATTCACTTCCCTCTCCCCTTCCCTCTTTGCCATAAAACTCATTTGGATACGTCTGCTTTTTTTTCCATTTTTTTCTCTTTTTTCCTTTTACTTTATTTCCTTTCCTCACTATTCCTACATATCACTTCCGTTTTCTTTAACCATATAAATAGGTCAAGGTTAGGTCACTCCTCCTACCCCAATATAAAGCTTATTTAAGAGAGATGTAAATTTAACCCTCCCTATACTTTGTATTGTCTCTTTAACCGCCACCTTCACCCTCCCTGTTTAATTACAAAAATTACACTACCCATCAATTTCTAATCACATTTTTCCTCTCATTTCATTGTTGGAAGTGTTACCTGATGAACCGAAATCCTTTAAAAAAGATTTTGGTGAATTAAATTATTGTAATGGTAACTTAATGTGGTCTGTTTTTCATTAAATATATATATATATATTCAAGAGTAATACACTATAACTTAGCTACAGCTGCATTGAAAACATACTGAAAATAATTAAAAATCAAAACACAAAAATCACCAGTGCACCACAACCCCCCAAAATACCCATATGCAAATGCAAAACGAATTACAAATGCCCATTTTACGGTAATTGCCTACAAAATAACGTAATATAAAAAGCAATGTTAAGATTCAAAGGAAACACAATAAATATGTACAGGAAAACAGAAAACCCATCGAAACGCAGAAGCTACTCACCAAAACATCATCTAGCAACGGAAAATATGCTGAAAACAGCACAAAAAATCTCACTGTTATTGTGACAGCTCATAAACAAAACAAAACACGCCGAAAATAACATGAAAAATGTCTAGAAGTCACAACCATAAAATAACCATAGGCATTAACGCTAAAGAAAAGATAAAAAAAGAATCTCCCTTTAATCTACCAATGGTCTATATAGAGTCCGCTAAAGGAATAATGCACACGATTTTAAGGAGTATAACTGACAATCAAATGTCAACATGTAGTGTTCATGCCTATGTTCAACTTTCTATATCAATAAACGCTCTAGCTCCAATATTGAAAAGATTTAAAACAATATATTTAAACACACTGGCTTATATTCATTTGCACACACACACACACACACACACACACACATACATATATATATATATATATATATATATATATATATATATATATATATATATAATGTATACATGGCAAATAGTAAAGCATCTCTTATAAAATATTAGTTTGACGAGAATGATGTAACGATAGCTCTCACGGAAAATTTGTTTACACTGAAAAATTTAACATTCGGTCTTATTATATTCCCAAGTGATTTAATATTAAGAAATGTATAAAATGACAAACTTGATCATAGATATTTGTCTATATTTCTGTCGAACTGCTGTCCCCATCTTTATTGTCATGTTCATGACGTTTTGGCAATTGTACTATCCGTCCTTCTTCAGTTGATTAAAATTTTGAACTGAACCCTTTATTTCGTCCACTGCGGTAGATTGTTCTAGTTCCTCGGGCCATGCCTCATGTGAAAACAAAAAATCAGGTGTAGCTGACCACATATGGAGGGAAAAGGGAGATCACGGCCCCCTGTAGGATAAGGTTGAAATAATAGACAGGGAACATCATTGGAAAATACGAAAACTTAAGGAATCAGCACATATCCTGGGCTACAAAAATCTCCTAAGTCGACCAAGCATAGAAATGAATACAATATGGGAACCATTAATACGGAGTGTTATAGAAAAGCAATAATAACAACAAAATTGAATAAGAAATGGTTACTAAGACACTAAATTTATATGTCCCAAAAATTCATACACTGATGTCGTCAAGGGTATATGGGCCCAGTGGATAAGAGTGGGTTGGATCCAGTGACTTGACCCTAAGTTGTGAGTTCAATACCTGGCTACGGCAGTGGTGAACCAAAATCTTGGAGAGTGGAGTTAAATGGAGACAAGTGAGGCATCAGAAAGACGCATGGTACGTGTAACTAGAACAATCTACCTCGATGGACAAAATAAAGGGTCTAGTTCTAAATTTGAATCACTGGAAGAAGGTCGGAGCGTACAACGGCCGAAACGTCGTATACATGACAATAAAGATGAGGATAATCGTCCGAACAACGTAAATAATATAAATAATGTAGATAATAATAATATATGTTTGTTTGTTTTTTTAATTTACTGAACAAAAGTTTACTATTGGAGAATACCTTATATACATTTTTTAATATTTTTGGAAAATAATAGGATATTTTGTTAAGATATGTAAAGATTAGGACAGCATACTCCAGGGAGACATGGATTCATGTCTTTACCGAGAAGAATATGGCTATAAATGTGTTAATGAACATTCGCACTCAGTTTCGCCGATTTTGTTTTTCCTTTTGCCAGACTACAATCACGCTTGTGTGTGTGTTCATATGTGTATGTTTGTGTGTGTGCGTGTGTAAAATGTATTGTCAAATTTTGCTTACCTCCTAATGATTCATGTTTCTTTGTTAGTTCTGAAATCACGTGCGTAGCCGGGTGCCTCTCTGCAACTGCACTGGGCAACGGTGGTAAAGCTTTATCGAAAGAGAAAAAGCGATGCAAATGATATGCAGAGAGTTTCTTTATAACACATTTAACATCAGTAAGAGTGAAATATCGATCTCTTAATTTATCTACTAGTCAAGTAATCAGTATCAATGAAGCCGACCACATGAAATCGGCCGGCTTTGTTGGATTAGTTTTTAGATAATTGGGTAATAAGAGGACAATGATATAAAAAAAAGTCGGAAATATTGCAGGGAAAAAGGTTCAAATAGACAGATAGCTAGCTAGTTAACTAGGTAGATAGTGTATGGACATCGATTTATTAATACGTGTATAATTAATCAATAATGATCTGTATGTATGCAAATTATAGTTGTCTATGTCGTATAAAAAGCACTTTTAATAATAAAATGAAATAGGGAAAATCTCACCAAGAAATAATTTTTTGTCGTTAAAGAGGACCATAAGTCCATTTAGTACCTGAATTATTCATGGAATAGCATAAAGAATGCAATCATCTGTTAAGAATAGCTAAATGTATTAATCGATCTTGTAATATAAAAGTAAAAAGCGAACAACGTTTACATTTGGCACAGTTGTTTATTACACTACATGGCAACATTGGCGATATTCGGCAGTCAGATAGATAGATAGATAGATAGATAGATATAGGGAGGCAAACAATTAGACATCTGCTCTAAAAATGTTAGCGTATCATAATATTCCGCCCCACCATTTTCCTCCAGTTTGTCTTTTACGGTACGGAGTTAAACTAAGATAGATATGTGCGAAAATAGACAGGTAGACATGATATTAGAAGATTGGCGTAACACGATCTTCCAACTAATAACTTCTCCTATTTAGTTATGAGCGGTATTATTTTTAGAAAATATAGATTGGTGTTTTGGATATGGTGGTAGGTAGGTAGGTATAGACAGACTGAATGTTATATACTAATTTATTCAGGAAGCCAATGAGATAGATCTGAAAGCAATTTTTAGTTTTTCTGCATTAAATTTGTAGAAGAAAGCGCCAAGTAAATAAATATTTATCCCTAGACAATAAGGTCCAATGTAGGTTACAAATAAATCGATCAGTTGAACTAAACATAGCATTTCTCCTTGATTCCTCTTCCCACCTGTTTTCTTTTTTTTCTGGATCAGGCTGTTCTATCCAGTCGGATGGATTTCCTAAACGAGTTGTTCAAAACACTTAATATGTTTACTTACTACCCAAGTACAGTTCAGTCCCTAGAAACACCTGCTTCTTTACATATCCGCTGGACTTTGTGGAATATATTAACAAGTCCTTTGAACAGTCAGTGATCTTAGTAGTAAGATATGGAAAGATATAACTTGGAATTCGTCATCTTGATCTGGGAGCGCTCGCTATAATCGAATGTAGGATTCTTCTTTGGAGGGAAACTAATTCGTTCTAAATCTGTCTATATCTTAATATATTCTCACCCCGCTTTTTTAGCATATGCACCATTGTCCATCAGGTTTAAAGTCTGATGCACTGTCTTTCAACATAACATAATTTCCTCCATATATTAATCTAAAATCATCAGTTTAATTATGAAGTAATGATTCATTTTGCATAAAATATTTATTTTTCCAGCAAAATCTACTCCTTAATTTAGTAGTGAATATTAATGACATAAGTCGATCTTTATTATTTGATAATGTCAGATTAAAGTTCAGCTGATAATTCTATATTAGTCTACTGATCATCCTCGTATACAGGCATCATTTTAAAATAATTATGTTCAAAATCACCACCACCCTCTTTTTGAGACTGAATATACAGTAGAATCGTTTAAAATAAACATACTAAAAATTTTTGTTTATACCTAATACTTTCATTTGAAAGTGTATCCAATATATGTTTCCCGTCGATATTTCATTCTCAAAAAATAGGGGTGTTTTAATCGCTTATTCGCTTGGTTTTCTTGGCAATGAACATAAACAACGAAACTCTTATGAAAATATATCAATATCCAGACAAGTATATTTTCCGAAATTGTCACGGAAGATTAATATAATTTAGTATGCATTTAGATTATGCTTTAGATTAGTATGCATTAATACACTTTAAATTAGTATGCATTCATACATGTATTTTTATGTGTGCAACCTTTTACTTCTTTTAGTCGCCACTGCTATTTGTATCCGACTTATATTTTATCAAAATTTTCTGGTTACTTATACTTTCACCGTGTCACTAACATTTGCTGATCATTTATACTCATTGACCGTCAGCTGAACAGAAATGGTAACAAATAGTAGTTTTTATACTCAACAAATACATACATACGTAGTTTTTGTTAATATATATATATATATATATATATATATATATATATATATATATATATATATATTATTGTTTTAAAATCGAATAAACAATTTGAAAATATTTTCCCTAATTGATTAATTAATGTCCGTATATTGCCAGTGTAATAGTTTTAAGTTCAATGCCATTTTAATATTTCAGTCTTTCGAATGACTGTCGAAAATTAAAGCTCTTATTGTTCAATTTCTGCGATAACTTTCTACAGCAATTTTAAATATGATGCTTTCTTCGTCTCACAACTTTCATGTTAAGATTTTTTTTATAATGCGTTAGTTAATTTTAATTTTTTAGTGTATTCGATCCTACATGAATGTTAAATTGTTCTTTAATTTAAATGTTTGTGATGACACATGAATATGGCTTCATATGGATAAAAATGTAAATACAATTTAAGTTTTTGCGTATTATTGAATTTTAAGTGATTTCGTTTTTTAACTTAATATAAATAATTTCTAAAATTTGTAATCTTTTTTACAGTGTGTTTTACTACGTATTCCTGCATTGTCAACATGTTGTGTTACTGGAATTTTTGTGTTTCTGTATGTTGATCTCGCACATTACACTTTAAACCAAACCTGTTTAAACGAGTATTTGTTATCCACATATACCTAGTATTTACACATATTTGTATATATACGGTTGTCTTAAAAACCTGGATCCAGAAAAATAAACATTTCTTGAAAAGTTTTATTACCGAAAATGCTCAAATGGACAATCTTGAATTTCGCAAAATTTGTGTATTTTCTGAATACAATAACATTGCACAATTTTTAATATATCAGAAATGTTGTTCTTAAAACAAAGATTATTTCTACCTCTAATTCAAGCATTCTTCTGTGCAAATTTCAATAGACGAATGATTTCACCCAAATAAATTAAAGTTTTGTGGTGTTAGTTTTAAAGACCTTGAAGGCCATTTTGCATTTCCACACACCTACTTGAAATAATCACGATGCAGATGTCCAGAGGAATCGTGAATGTTATTTATTTCGGCGACCACTCTGGTCTCTTTATCGACATGTTTTTTTATGTTATCTGACATCTTCGTGGATAACTTAATGGTCCTTTCTTATTGGTGGAAAGTGGGGAATGATGGATAGTCTAGGTTTTGCTCAATCTTACTGAAATCCGTCTAATTAATCTTGGGTTAGATTCTCCTTGGAATTATTTCAAAACATGATTTTTCAACGCATTTTTCTTATAATTTTTTCTCAACTTTTCAATCCACCTTCCTGCAAATTTTAACATTTACCATCCACTTAATGGACTCTTTCCTCTTCCTTCTTTCTTTCTCTTCTTTTTTTTATGTTTTATTTTTTTTTTGTTTGATCAGCCTCCGGAGGTCTCAGTGTCCCATCACTCTCTTACGCCTTTGTCACTTAATTGTAATTGATGTCTAAGCACAACCTCCACCTTTTGGTGAAGTTAAAACTTTCATGCAAAAAAGAATTTCACTAAGCATGCTGTGTGAATAAAAAAAATTTCTTTCTCTGTCATCATGGACCTGGAGTTGAACAAAATTGAAAAATAAAATGGACGACACCCGAATAAGTCACGATATGATGTTTATATCAGAATAAAAAATATTTACAATTCTTTCTTTGTTCTTTTTCTTTTCCCAACCCATTGTAATAACCAGCGACGGAACGAAAACTGCGGGTAGCTTCTTTGAAGAGTGACCAGACTTGACAACTTGATTTATCTTCAAATACTGTGATTTGTGCTTTCACGAACAGCGCGAGGTTTATCGACGGAGTTTTTTTCAGCGACAACTGGATTTAACTTCAAGTACTATTGTTTGTATTTTCACGGACGGCACAAGGTTATTCGTCGGAGTTTTTCTTCATCAGCAGATAATTATTATCTTCATCAGGTTGGCAAGCAGCGTTATATCAGAAATCTCTTAACTCCCCCGACGGCCTCCGACTGTCACTGCAACGGCAATTCAACTGGCGGTTCCCAACTCTCTCCAAATCCAACTCCAACTAACTTTGGCTCACGTGGGCACTTGTATTTATGGGTGTCTCTTTCAACTGATGTGGTGTGATCGAATAGGTGGGTTTTATGCAAATCTCCCAAAATTCAACCAGTTGTTTTCTTGCTTTTTCTATGTCACATTTCCAATTTTGGAAGACCTCCGCCCCCTTAGGGAGGAGCCATTATATGATGTCAGCCTTTCTGACGTCATCTTCTGTTTTAAATCTGTTTAAAATTGTAATTTTTTTCTAGGGATACTTTGGCTGATAATTTTTTTTCAGCAGATAGTCAAGCCGGACATCTTTCAACAGCCGACCTTAACCTCTGGCTCCGACTTGCCCGCTGTGTCTAGCAAAGTCACGTTGTGTAACTTTTTTCAACAAAATTCATACATCTATTTCCATATCCTGGGAAAATAATACTTTCTGACAAAAATTTAAAATCGTTTTGTTTTAACCCTTTTGTCCGTACGCCATGTTAAATATTGTTACATATACAAAGATGGACAGAGGTATCCAGGTGCATGATGACAGAGAAATATATATATATATATTTGGTTGGATTTATGTGAGTTTGTGACCCTGGGTTTCACGCTTTTGCGATCGTCAGACAAAATGATTAATTTTTTTAAAATGTTGGGTTTATGTAGATTGTGTGTATTAGTGTTATTATGGGAGTGGGGGGGGAATCGTCATCGTGCTAACGCAAAACATAGATGCATGTCCCCCAGTATATTTAATGCCACCATAAAAATAACCAATAAGGATTACAGACCAAAATTTCTACCAGTTACATATACACAGTCATTAAAAACAAGCAAATAACCAGCTTTAAAATAATAACAAATAAACTTTTTTTTAAAAATTAAAAATAAAAATAATAGCAATTTTTACCTATCATAATTTTACACAGACCCCTCCACACGTATATACGTGCATGCGAGGAAATATTATTCAGTGGAAAAATAGAAAAATGCTCTGATCGTTGACATGTATACATTCACGAGAAATTTTCGCTACACTTCCGATCTTTGAATTTCAAGATACAAATGCGTATGTATAGAGACAACACCACCCATATACATACATATGTCAAATCTCATACTGTCCACATATGTTTATATCTGTATGAGCCCCGGAGGACGAGCAGGTGTATGTGTGTCTGCGTACCTCATCGGGTAGACATACATCTATGTTTGCGTTAGCACGATGACGATTTCCCCCCCACTCCCATAATAACACCAATACACGCAATCTACATAAACCCAAAATTTTTAAAAAATTAATCAGTTTGTCTGACGATCGCAAAAGCGTGAAACCCAGGGTCACAAACTCACATCAATCCAACCAAATATGTTAGCTCTATCCCTGATATTGAGCGCTTTCTAATAAGTACCGCGCATATAATATATAAATAATTATATATATATATATATTATATATTTATATACACACACTTTTCACACACACACACACACACACACACACACACATATATATATATATATATATATATATATATATATATAGAGAGAGAGAGAGAGAGAGAGAGAAAGAAAGATTGAGAAAATTTAATCTTTAATAGAGTTTTGCATCACTCTTACGACTTACTTCATTCACAAGTCTTTACTAATCATGCAGCAGAAAGTTTTTAAAAGTTTTTCTTTATTTGTTATCATGCACCTGGATATCTCTGTCCATTTTGTTTATATATATATATATATATATATATATATATATATATATATGACTTTTAATCTTTAATTGAGATTCGCATCACCACTTACTCCATTAGTTTTCTTTTTTTTAAGTTTAGCGTTCCTAATCATTCTTCTGGTGCGAGTTTTAATTTTCTTCCAGCGAGGTTTAATTTCTCTTCGGTTAGTGTCGATTCCATCTTCAATTCGTTTATTGAATCTCTCTCGGCCAAATTTGGCCTGTTTTGGTAAAGAACAATGAATGGAGTCTCTCTCTCGCTTTCAAGCACCCCTGCCGATACAATTTGTTTGTCATCTTCCTATGCCTTCTCAGCACCAATATTGCTGATTTATCATTGTTATTCTACTAATGTTCCCAGTGCAGCTGACCAGTCTATTATGGTTCCATAATGATGTTCTCAAACTGAGTTCGTCTCTCCTATTGTATTTATTTTTCAACTGTTTAAAATTAATTTTTCTTCACAAGCTTTAACACTGGTATTTTCTTTAATGCTACACCAGGAAATCTCTTTACTACCATAATTCTGCCTAATTGCTCTGACAGAGGGACTGGCTAGTCTGACGTACCTTATTGGCAATTGTCATTAATTGAAAATATTGCTGAACGAAATTATTGGAATTCAGTTGTCATAGTCTCTGACATATTGGTTACCTCTTCCCTCAATGTTTCCATATTACCCATTAACCGGTTTATATTTCCTTATTTCACTTAATATTCTTTAAACTCTATTTTCCTCCCAATATATATCAAATTTTCTAAGTTAAAGTAAACTAAAGTTGTAACAACAATTGAGAATTTGATTTTACAGCGACCGCCAGTACCACAGACAAATGATATTGATTTCACGGGGCCCTTTAAAATATGACAACAGACACAAATTAATCGAAACCTCATCTTTCTCGTCTATCACCTCCCTATCTATCGTCCTCTGACGCTTCAAGAGTTACTTTTCTCATTTTTCTTTTATTTTTTGGTTCGAAACCTTCTCAACTATCTACCTTGGCTATTCTTAAATCATTAACATGATCTCTTTCAATCCTTCCTGACATCTGATCCCAAATCAAAACGATACTGGTCCTGTCTATTCTACTATTCTGTAATAAGTTTCCCACATCTGGTCTACACAAGGATAGGGAATGAGTAAATTAATCACTTGATATATTTCAGACGTACTATCCCTATATAACAATGGGATAGACATTAACACTAATAACTTGTTATCTTCCAACTATGTAACGCAGCCCACAACATTATAACGTTTCCATAACTCTTCTGTAGGATTTAATGGCAACCTTAAATGGTGGGTTGATTCGGTTTGGACTTATAATCGCTTCCTGAATTTACCCTCTCGTCGACATTTCTCGATTCTTCTCTCATAGGAGATTTATAATCATAATCGTTCAGGGAATGACTCACGCCGACATTTCTCGATTCTTCTCTCATAGGAGATTTATAATCATAATCGTTCAGGGAATGACTCTCGCCGACATTTCTCGATTCTTCGGTCATAGGAGATTTATAATCATAATCGTTCAGGGATGACTCTCGTCGACATTTCGCGATTCTTCTCTCAACGGAGATTTTATAATCATAATCGTTCAGGAAATGACTCCCGCCGACATTTCTCGATTCTTCGGTCATAGGAGATTTATAATCATAATCGTTCAGGGAATGACTCTCGCCGACGTCTCTCTATTTTTCTGTCATAGGTGATTCATAATCATAATCGTTCAGGGAATGACTCTCTCGTCGACGTTTTTCAATTCTCTTGTTAAGGGTAATTGGTCCTTTTCCCTTTTTCCATTCTGACGTTCACTTTCCCTTTTCATTCTGCTAACAGGATTTTATGATCCAAATCCCATTTTACTGAATCTCCTTCAAACTATTACCCTTCTCCTTATTCTTTAATTAGCGCTGCATTCTCCTGTCTGAGAGTAAGGAATAATCTCAAATAACTCCACTCATGCATATCTAGGTAGCTATTTAACTGTCTTTTCACTCGTACTTCATGCCTGCTCTATCTTGCTTCCCAACTTCTTCAGTAGCACATCGTAAGCTTTTACATCAATCATAAAGGTGATCATCCATTTAGATCTAAAGATTTTTGCTTTGTCCGCCCTTTTAAATATCGTCTTCTGCGCATCTTACAGCGATTCTTTTTTATGTAAAACGTAAGTATTACCTTTAGAAAAATCCCTGATATTCAATTTAGGTACCTCCAAATAAACGCGATATGGTTTAAAATGAACCTTAAAAGTTGAGAAATTCTTCTTGAAGCTTTTAGTTCAGCTCTAATTTAATTGTGTGTTTCCATGAAATTCCTAAAATGCAACTATAACGTTAACATGAGTTTATTCCACTAAAATTTACCTTCCAATATAATCTCTATTCATATCTTCTTAGAATCTTCGCATTACAACATTTCCCTTCAAATACATTTTTGGTATTACAGTCTCATTTCCTTACATGCTTTTTTATTCCCTTTCCACGTGAACACAATAAAAACAATTCTCTGTCACCACTTTTCAATATTCTCAGCTATACTACTATTTGTTTTCATTAGCATATTTGACTATCAGTATGATCTCGGACAATTTTCTTCCATTCAATATGCGCTGTCAGTCGTTTCGTGACTCTCCCTCACTTATTCATGACTAATTCATCAGAGTCAAACAATCCACTTCACTAATAATAAGCCACTATTACCAAAATATACCTCATATTAAATCCACAATGTAGATTCTGTAATCTTTCTTAATTGTCAGTTCTTCACAACCCATATTTCCACGTCCCACTCGACGGATTTCCTGGTCGCCATTCGCCAGGATTTCCTTTCTTGTGTCTAAAGAACACCTCGTCTCGTGACAACTTTACAGGCTAACATTACACTATCTCGACACACTTTGAGCAACCACCAAATTGGCGGCTCAGAGTTCCGTATCGATTTTCAGCCTTTACACAGAAATAGGTGGTCCACGACTATTATTAATCCAATTATTAAACCGAACCTGACTTTACCACAGTAGCATTAAAGTTCAGATTTATCCAACAATCGACAGAAAAAAAACACGGTCTACCCCAATCATGAATTTCCACAAAATTCCAAATGAATTTCCACAAAATTCTAAATAACGAGGTATTAAGGTTTTTTGTTTATTTATTTTTACTTTAAGTATGAATAAGTATTAAAATGATTCCTTTATTCCAGTTATACCTTAATCTTTTAGCACTTTGACCATAAATTTGCTATCTTTACTGCTCATTTTGCAAAAAAAAATAAAATCTTCAAAATTTACTTTAAATACCGGTTTTGGTGAACTGCGCCAAGCCTTTCCATTTATGATAAGTTAATATAATTCTTACTTAAGTATATCACCCAACCAGTTCAATTCAACACAACTTCAAAAGATTTAAAACCCTAATTAAAATTTCTCCATGGCGTTCTGCTTTTAAAACTAACATTTTTAAGCGTACCTACCTCCATGAGATCGCTAAAAGAAAGAGCATAGCATGATGAAAAAGACGCCACACTTGACAAAAACAAACTTTTATTGTCTAAATGTTCATGTTATTATTAAGAGGAAAGATCAAATTATTTTTGGGATATTTTTTTTACATTTTTTAATCGCTCCTAGCACGTCCGAAATTTTCGTTAAGTATCTTGTTTTTTTTTTTTTTGTCTTTTTTTGAGTCAGCAAAATTGACAGATAATCATTCATGGCAACCATTTTTTTCCATTTTATAAAAAAATGAAAATCTCAGTTTGAAATTCTTTTAAAAATCAATTTTTCAAAACTTATTTTAAGAAAATCAGAAATTATAATGTTTATTTAAAATATTTTGAACCAAGCTTAACTTAGCTTCTGCGCCGAAAAGATGTAATTTGAAAATAAAACAAAGCAGATCATAAGCTTTCGCGTCATTTGACAGGTGATGAATGACGTATTGACCGTATTACAATAGTTAAAAGCACAAGGCTTTGAGGAATGCAAATCATGTTTTTTTTTATTGCTCCCTCCTCTGAAAATCAGCTCTGGATTGTAACATACAAAACTCAATAAAACAAAGATATTATTTAATTTCAAATGCTTTTATTTGTTTTTAGTTGTTTTTATGAATATATACAATATTTTCTGAAAGCAAATTTTTTTTCGATGAAAAATGAATTTTTAATACAATTATTTATTATTTCTTTAATTATAGTAGATTTTTACATTTAAGTTGTTAAAATATTATTAAATTACTTAAAAGAGACATTCGCTTTCGCAAGTGTTCTTATAAGACACTTCTTTTTTTTTAGCGCGTTGTAAAATTGAAGACCCGCAGTAATTAAGAAATGTATTTTTGTGTTTATAATCGGGATGTAATTATAAAGTACGGAAGACCAACCAGAATACAATTAATTTGCGTTATTTGAGTTAAGCATTGTTCTCTGCTGTTAAGGCCTTTACTTTTGCGAAGCACGTGTGGAGAAGTTAATTTGATTTTTCAATTTCAACTGAGAAGGGTACCTACAAGTATCAGTATCTTCTTATGAAATTTATATGATCTTATTTTTATATTAATCTCAGTTATGACATTTTTCCAGAAATGAAATATCAAAATTAATTATAAAATGAATGAAAATACTAATAACATAGTAAAATGTAATAAATGTACATAAAATTATAATATTTCATGTACACTTCTGATAAAATTTCATAAGAAAGGTACCTATAAATTAATTAGATACCTTTCTTATGAAATTTAATCTCACTCCTAACAGTTTTATTTTAATTTCTTTATAATGTTTATCCATAAAGCATCGTAAACGTAGAGGTGAATGGTAAGTACATAAAAAATTAGATCGCTGAAAGTTTTCCTTAAAAATAACGAGGTAAATAATTTGTTCACTTAAATCTAAATAACTACACTTTTCTCCTTCCGTAGAACAAATTATCCTCACGTATTACGATAAAACCTTTCCTTTATTAAGTTTGGAGGCATTTTTCTAAACATATATGCCCACTTTCTAGTGAGGTTCACACTTTAAATTTACTATAGACTTCAAACATATAGATTGCAAAGAGAATTCGTCTTTTTTTTGTTTTTGTTTTGGAAAAGGAAGAAAAATTTCTCCACTCTCCTTAAAACGAAAGTTTTTTTTCTCTGTCTATGCATTTTTTTACGATCAATAGACCACACAGCCTTTTTGTCCATGATCACTTTCAAATAGTAACCATCCAGTTAGAAGATTCTCTCTCTATTTTTTTTTTTTTTTTTTGATCAACCTCCGGAGATCTCAGTGTCACATCTTATCAAATTGGGAAATGAAAGTTTTCCTGAATGGCCACTCTCCTAGATACTTTTGCATTAATGCAGGCGTGTCCCAGGGCTCAATGCTTATGCCTACCTTGTTCCTAATTTTCATAAAATTTTCATCAAATCCCATTGGTTCTCAAATCGGTATCTATGCTGATCACATTACCATTTACTCCTGTCTTAACTGTAAATCTAATCGGTTTAATAAGTTCAAATTGACAGCAGATGTAAAAAATGACATACAATCTTTTGTCAACTGGGGCAAAGAATGGCATGCTAATTTTAACTCCAAAACAAAACTGCAATCTTTTAATCGTCTGAGAAAACTCTTTTTACCTGCCGTCAACATGGCTGATCCTAACCTCCAGTAAAGTGATTCCTTGCGCATGCTCGGGCTAACGTTCTCTGTTGACATGAATTATATTGAATCAGTTGCTAGGTCTGCTGCTAGGAAAGTTGGTTTCCTGTATCGTGGTAGACAATCTTTATCTTAAGAATCTATCTTTCATATTTGTAAGTCTACCATTCGCCCATACTTCGAATATTACTGCCACATATATTCTGGTGCTATATATTTAAAGATTCTTAATAAAATCCAAAGAAGAATCAGCAATGTTATTGGTCATAACCTGGCATCCCGGCTTCAGTCACTGCCGTAATGTAGTTTCCATCTGTGTTTTCTATAAATACTTTTATGGTAATTGTTTTGATGAGCTTTGCTCTATGGTACTTATACTTTATGAATTTAAGCGCAGTACTGGATTTGTAAAAAGGTCTCATTGTTTTACAGTTGAATTGGCTAAATGTAACCGCAAGTTCTTTGATTCTTGTTTGTAAAACATTCTTCTGGCTTCTTGCTGTCCAGTCAAATTTGATCTACAAAAATTTACTAATGCAATCCTTATCTACTTGTCTTCTTGATTCATCTTCTTTTATTGTTCTCGCTCCTTAATAATGTTTTCTTATTATTCTTTCACAACAAATAACCCCTTGTGTTTTAGCGGCTTTATTGCCTTTTTCTGTGGTGAAATAATTAAAAACAGATTATCACGGGAGTAGGTTCGTGCAAATTGGCTTGTTCAAATACTGATCAGGCCAGATTAGGGTCTCTCCAGCAATAGTAATTTAGGCACAGTTGGCATGGTTCTAATAAAAACAGCAGATTAGCAACATATACAGAGTGCGATTGGTAAATTGTCGCCATTTTATATTTTTAATTTCGCGCGTGCGCGTTGTTCGATTTTGATTTTATCGACTGCACAGTATATTAGGGTCAGTTGGGCATCGTCTGTGAGAAAAAGAGCAGCATAATGCAATTCAGTCCGCCAGAAATTTTGAAACGGTATACTGTACTGCTTGGTATTCGAACAAGAAGTTCCAATACGAAAATTTCAGAGTGTTTGGATGTCAATCTGAGAGGATTCGAAAAGAGCTGGATGAACCTAATGCTGATTAGGAAGATGCGGCAGCACGAAAAACTCACTCCGTTCTGATAAGAAAAGAACCGATTTTGTTCGTGAAGGCCTCATACTCAACATGGAGACCTACATCAAGTGCCTTTAGGAGGTAGTGCTGTTCAAGAGGATGAGGAGAAAGAAGAGTGATGAGGGAAAAAGGGAAGCAACAAAAGAATGAGAGAAGAAAAGTAAAGGTGAAGACAAGTTAGTATTATCGCTTCTTCTAAGCGATAATACTAACGACAAAAAGGAAAAAAAGAGAGTTAGACAGACAGATAGATAGATAGAGAGAGAGAGAGAGAGAGGATTGCTGTTGGAAGGCCCTATGTCTGGCAACAGGACTCTGCACTATGCCATAGAAGCAGGCGAAACCGGTCATGACTCTCAGACAATTTCTGCGACCACATCAACGCTTACACCTGGCCACCTAACACCCCAGATGCAACCCTCTTGATTATTATGTGTGTGGCGTGCTTGAGCGAGAAAACAACAAAACACTTTATAACACCAAAAATGATCTGAAAGCAAGGATTATGGCAGCATTCACCAACTTAAAAAGGAGACCGTCAAGAAGAGTTACATGTGATTCCGAAGTCTTCTGGAGGCCGTAGTTAAAGCCAATGGCGATTTTATTAAATAAATTTACTCTTTAGTATTTCAAGATATGTTTTTGTAATTTTGGTAAATATATCACTTAAAATGTGATGTCAGTATTATTTTCATTTTTGTGTAATTTAGACGACAATTTATCCATCAAAACCTGCAATATATATATATATATATATATATATATATAAATTTTCGATATTTGATGATCTTTTATTTCCTGAGAAAAAAACCCTGTACAAACAGCATAAAAAGAAAATATATGTGCTGTCATTGAAGGTGGTGCCATAGCTGAGAGTACTGTTCGTAAGTGATTCCCTAGGAATTGGAAATTTGATCTGGAAGACTGAAAGTTCCAAAAAGCTTGCAGTCGTTGATGATGAGTAAATCGAAAACGGGACATCACAGAACTACAGCACATATAAGGGTTGTAATGTATTTGAAAATACTTGGATACATGAAATTTTGCGACGATTTGGATGCCTCATGATTTAACGGAAAAAAATAATGGAACGCATTTCTATCTGCGATTCTCTGCTAAAACGTAACAAAACTGATCGTTTTTTAAAAGAATGATCTCATGTAATGGAAAATGAATTTTTACCAACAATGTATAGCAATAAACATTCTGAAAAAAACAAAATCAGACACTGTTACTGATACTAAAAGCTGGTCTGCATCCAAAGAAAATGATGCTGTGTATCTTGTAAGTTTGGAATGGAAGGACTTTCATTCTCTGGGAGATTGTGAAAACTGGTCTAGTAGTTCACGCAGGCAGATGACAAGTTCTCGGAGAGTGAAATCATGAAAGCTGCTTCAAAGATGGCAAAGTTACTGGAACAAAATACGACCTAAGTCTTTGAAATTCATTTAGAAAACGGTACGAACTTTTGTTCCCACCAATATATATATATATATATATATATATATATATATATATATATATATATATATATATGCATGTATATATATACAAATTATAATATAACGCACATATAGTGATAGTGTTAATAAAGCAGTGCTCGATGTAATACAAAAATAGCTATATATATATATATATATATATATATATATATATATATATATATATATGGTGGGGGGTAATGTCTGGCCACGCTATGCACGAGGACGCCCACCAAACAGGCCGTGGCAGGCCAGGGAACCCGATGGTACTCGCGCGACAGTTTATCGTTATTTACAAATTTCACATCATGTGAACTCTTAGCATCAGACATGTTCGATCCAATGAAAAAACTAGTCAAAATAATTGATGACTCCGTATACAGTTCGAGTAGAGATATCAATAATTTCGCAGTATAATAATGAAAAAACAATTATTTTACACATTTTCAAATCATTTTCTGCTGTTACCATTTTAAAAATATAAAGAACGTCGATTACATTTAATCAAACACCTTGTAGGCTTTAAAGAATTGTGAAATGCGCATAAAAAAAGCCTACACGCTTTTGATGATATGTAATACTTGTCTGATCTAAATACTATACATTAACATAGGACAATCTGTGAGACTAATTATTTAAAAATGAAATTGATATAGATGTATTGTCTGAATTTCTTACATTAAATATTTTCATTATTTTTTATTAGTTGATTATTATTGTAAAGATTTAATTCTCCGATTTCTAGTTTTTACTGGCTCGCTGTTTTATTTATTCCAATCTATTCCATTTGTTCTATTTGATTTATTTATTTCTTTATTTTTGCGTTTATATATTCATTAAACTCTGCCTTATTATTCTACTCAATATTTATTTATTTTTTTGTTTTATGTTTTATAGACAATGCGAATCATTTGAACAAGGTTCGACATAAAGAACTGTTTGAACTGCTAAGTAAGCTTGATCTATTTAAGAAAGATATTAAAATAATACAAAACTTATATTGGGATAAAACCGCCTGCATACAGATAAAAAAAGGAATTCAATAAATACACAAAAAAAGAAAAGGGCATAAGCCAAGAATCTTCTTATCGGACTTATTCATCATTTGCTGCGAAGCAATCTTGTGAGTATTGGAAGTCGTAACAGGTTTCATTATTGGTGGTCACAATCCTAACAACATAAAATATGCAGATAACAATATTGATAGCAGACACAGAAAGGCGACTGCAGGAAGTCCCACAGAAGGCAGTAGAAGAAAACAAGAAAGGATTAACTGTAAATTTTAAGAAAATAATGTATGATTGTCAGCAAGTGGAAAATCCGAAGATGTAAATTAGAGACGCCAAAATCAAACAAGTACAAAAATCTAAATATCTGGGAAGTACAAAAATTTAAATATCTGGGAAGTACAAAAATTTAAATATCTGGGAAGTACAATAATTTAAATATCTGGGAAGTACAAAAATTTAAATATCTGGGAAGTACAAAAATTTAAATATCTGGGAAGTACAAAAATTTAAATATCTGGGAAGTACAAAAATTTAACAAAGGAAGGAAAATGCGACACCGAAATGCGAAGGGGCATTGGAATAGAAAAAAAGATGCCAAAATTTAGGAAAAGTATTAAGAAAGAAAAATTTCGTTACAAACAAAGGAAAGAGTATGAAACTGTTATGTAATATCATTCCTTATATATGGCTGTGAAGTTTGAACAATCTTCTCACAGATGAAGGAGAGGTTTGAGGCAACACAAATGTGGTTCTGCCGAGAAATGTTGAGAATATCATGGACTGAGTATATGAGTAACGAGATAGTTTTCAGGAAAATGGTAATCAAAACACGCTGAAACTTAGAAATCAGAAAGAGATCGCTAAAAATATCTAAGACACATAATGATAAAAGAGAACCAAAAGAATCTAACAATAGCAGGACATAATGGAAGCACGAGAGACAGAGGAAAGCAGAGAGTAGCCTACCTAACGAGCATGTATAATTGGATTGATTACTAATTTCTACCATGGATCATGAAGCTGTGGAGAACCATAGTTACCCACGTCTTGAAGAGGTACAGTACATAAAAGAAGTTTTTTTTTATTTTTATTTTTTTGTTACTACTTCTTGGCGTCCTCCTTTTACATTTTTGCCTCCCTCGCATCATTTCCATTATTTTTATCTTCTGAACATTTGTTTTTTTACCATTTTTAATTCTATTCGTTTTCTTCCTCTTCGTCTTTCTTCACACACACACACATTCTCTCTCTCTCTCTCTCTTTCTCTCTCTCTCTCTCTCTATCTATCTATCTGTCTGTCTAACTCTCTTTTTTTCCTTTTTCTAGTTAGTATTATCGCTTCTTCTTTCTTGTCTTCACCTTTACTTTTCTTCTCTCATTCTTTTGTTGCTTCCCTTTTTCCCTCATCACTCTTCTTTCTCCTCATCCTCCTCCTTTACCTTTTCTTTCTCCATTTTTTGTCTACGCTCCACATGACTGACTTTATTGCAGCTGCTACGGCAGGTTTTTAATTAGTATCACCTGACCATCTCCATTTACAAAGCAATATTTTGTTTGCATTTTCACATATTAAAATGGCGGCCAAAGATGTTTCAATAATTCATTACACCAGATAAGATTTCATAGAATTTCATTTCACAACGGCAGCCCCATAACCTCTGACAAACAGTCATGCACACATATACAAAAATTCATGCACACATACACGTATTCACTTATCCTTCTATTACACTAATTTATGTACTCACACATTTATCTCTTAAAAGTAATTTTGTAAGTCTGTGTTTATTTTTGCAGTTACCTGCATGTATCACAAAATTCAAATTAAAAAATAGGCTTTGTTAAAGAGAAATGTTGGACTTTATGACTAAGTCAGCTTATCAGCAATATAACTAAGTCTCTCCTTATCTTGATGATTACAACACGTAGTAGAATTAAACCGGAAATAGGACAAGAACAGTGTGGATTGCTTAAAGATGTTAGAACAAGAAATAGAAAATTTATGATGAAAATGATATCAGAGAGACCCCTATAAATGCAGAAGGACGTATACCTGTGTTTCATAGACTACGCCAAAGAATAATCCAGAATATTTACCGACAGCAAACCATCTGCATACGGATAGAAAATGAATTAGAAGTAGACATAAAACAAAGAGATGCATTAAAATAACGAAAGCTGCCTTCCAAAAGTTAATCAAAGTATGAAGGAACAGAAAAGTTTCGTTAGAAACAAAGAAAAGATAGCTTAACTTCTATGTAATATCAATACTCCTACATGAAAGTGAATGCTGGATAATTTTCTCACAGCTGAAGAGAAATAGATCGAAAATTAACTCCCCAGAGAATAGCTGAAGAGTGTCAACGCATTGTGAATTTAAAAATTGATACCGCGAGGATTGAAGAAAAAGAAAATTCAGTTTCATAGTGTCTGACCAACTAAGAGGAAAAATTACAAACGTTTTCCAACTCCTGATAAAACTATAAAAGAAGACTATAAAACCTTCTCAATGCCTAATATTTGCCACGGCTGTGGCGGTAAGCATTTTAAAAACGATTGTTTCTTCAGAAACAAGAAATATCGAAAAAATGGAAAAGAAATAAAACGCATGTGAACAGAATTAATACATGCAGTAGAGAAAATGTTTTCGTGCAAATAAATGGTGTAAAAATGAAGTTGCAATTAGACACAGGGTCGCATTATTAAGGCAAAAACGTAGAAGAAAATGGGTAAACCCAGGTTATTAACTTCAGAGAAAATCGCTTATGGAGTCTCAGGGAAAAGATTAAACTTTTTCGGCAAATTCAGCTTCATCAGGAAGACCAGAAAAATAGTCGTATTTGTGTTGAAAAACACTCCTAATCTGTTTGGTACAAATTGGATGGCATTGTTTGAGCTGTGAGGCGTACCTATTAACTCGTTTTATAATAACGTCAATATAGTTACCACTTCTAATACAGTAAATGAAAAACTGAAAGGCGAACTGAAAAAGACTTTTTCAGGAGATTTTTCTGAAGGTCTTGGCACATGCACGAAAATAAAAGCTAAGTTTCAGTTAAAAAATGTAACGCCTATATCTAACCCAAAAAGAAATGTATCATTTTCGGCTGTAGATCCAATCAACAATGGATTTGACAGGCTGGAGAAATTGGGAGTAATATCGAGAATAGACTATTCTGAATGACAGCACCGACATTCTACATTAATAAGCGGAATAACAAAATATGAGTGTGTGATGACTTCTCGACGTGACTAAACGAAAGTTTGAAACAACATAATTACCCGTCCTCGTCCAAAACTGAATGGAGGTAAATTTTTCTCAAAGTTGGACTTCTCAGACGCATACTAAAAATACTTGTGGACGAAGACTATTAAAAATTATTAACTATTAACACCTATAGAGGGTTATTATAAATTCAACCATCTTCCTTTTAGTGTAAAGGTTGCACCAGTTATATTCCAACAAATAATGAATACCATGCTGGCTGGGTTGGATTGTGCTCAGGCATATTTGGACGACATATTGTTAAAAGCAAAAACCGAAAAGAACCTGCTGAAGATTTAAAGAAAGTCTTTGAAAGAATCGAAGATTATGGCTTCAAAATAATTGAAGAAAATGTCATTTATGTCCAGACTCAAATATCTAGGACAGATTATTGATGAGAACTGTAGACGACCGGGTCCTGCAAGAGCAAGCGCGATAAGCATATGCTCGCGCCAACTAATATTATAAAACTACAAGCATTATTAGGTTTTGCAAACTATTATCATTAACTAATATGCACGAGTTGAGAGCAGAGCATTAAACAATCTACTGAAGAAGGATGTCAAGTAGAACGGGACAGAAAAATGTGAAAGTGCGCTCGAGTAGATTAAGAAAGTATTAACATCAGCGCTATTACTGACTCATTTCGAGCCTAACCTTAAAATTGTCGTTGCATCTGATGCAAGTGATACAGGGATTGGAGCAGTGGTATTACATAAGTATGACGACGGAACTACGAAGCCAGAAGCGCATGCTTCGACGTCGTTAATTGCAGCTGAAACTAGTCAGAAAGAGAAAGAAGTATTCCACAAGTTCTTACATGGACGGGAACATCGACCGTTGTTATCAATATATGGATCTAAAAGGGGTGTTCATACGCATACGGGGATAGGCTGCAGCGCTGGGGAATAATCCTATTAAATTATAAATACAAAATGGTTTGTCTCGATTAGTACCAAGATGGTGTGAACCACTGGATGACTCGGTAATTGCGGTGATTAGGGTTAAGCAACGTACTATATAATACCGTAAGAGAGTTGCCAATTACATTGGAAGAAGTAAAAATTAAGGCAGAGAATGGCCTCTTCATAATGAAAATGAAGGATAAACTAAAATCTACAAGAAAAATACTATTGGAAATACTATTGCATTTTCATTGTGCGATGGAATACTGATGTATGCTGAGATAGTAGTTATACTAGCGTCGTTACAAAGACGAACGTTGAAAGAGTTTCATAGAGAACATCCGGGGATTTCTAGGATGAAATCTTTAATGAAATTCTACACCTACTGGCCAAATATGGATAAAGATATAGAAAATGTGATAGAATTATGCTGAGGTTGCGCTCTGACAGCAAAGCCACCACCTATAAAAGTTCAACCTTGGCCGACAACTGATAGACCATGGACTAGGATTCATATTGATTTTGCTGGGCTAATAAATGGAGTGTACTATCTGGTAGTAGTATATAGCTTTACGAAATGGCCAGAAGTACTAAAATGCAAGAGACCGACTACCACAGTAACTATTAATTTCTTGCATTAAATTTTTGCGAAATGGTGTTCCTGACTCAATGGCGTCTGACAATGGTACGCAATTCACGACCAGTGAATTCAAGTTCTTTTGTAAGTCACTAGCAAGTGAACACTACACCTTTATTACCCTAGATCGAACGGACTAGCAGAACGTTTTGTTGACACGTGTAAGAGGACTTTAAAGAAATCAGAGGAAGAGAAGTCGGACGAGATTATGATTCAACAGTTTTTAAGTGTTTACCGTATTGCGCCAAACCCAAACACCGAATCGGGGATGTCACCGGCGGAATTGATGTTCGCCAGAAAAATCTAGTCGGCATATCGCGAGCATCACATTGCCGGATAAGCGGACTGCGACTACTGACGTGGGCATTTGTGAGGCTTTCCGTGACTACTTTCAGGAGCTGTTTACCAGGTAGCTCAGTTCGATTCATATTTAGTCGACTTTCCCCGCCTCGAGGCGGCTGAAGCGGCTGGGTGCGAGGGTCCCATTACAGTGTCTAAGATCTGGGATGCGCTGAAACAAGTTGGCCTGGACAAGACTCCGGGATTAGATGGTCTTCCTTACGAAATGTACTTGAGGCAGTCGCCCATCTTCATCCCCTTGGTAGCACTGATTTTCAACAACTGGATGAAGCAGGTGTCTATACCTCAACGCTTCACCAGAGTTGTGATCAAGTTGCTTCGCAAGAGCAAAGATGGTGGGGATGGGGTAGATAATTATTGGCCTTTGACGATGTTAAACACAAAGTTGAAGATTTTAGCCAAGGTCTTAGCTGGCCGTTTGCAGGTTATCCTCTCTAGTTTGATTGGCCCCGAGCAGACTTGTAGTGTGAAAGGCAGGACTATTCAGGACAATCTTCATTTGGTACGCTTGATTATCGAGCAAGTCGACAGTGATGCCGCGCTGATCAATTTAGATCAGTCCAAGGCTTTCGATAAGGTTGACCATCGATTTCTGGAGGCTGTTCTTTCGGCCGCCGGTTTCGGGCCGGACTTTTGCACTTGGATCTGACTACTATATGCGTCCCCTGGTGCGCTGGTAGAAGTGAATGGGGTAAGATCGCAACCTTTCATTTTGTCTCGCTCCATTCGTTAGGATTGTCCGCTGTCCTGTACGTTCTTGCGTTGGAACCTTTCCTGCCTAAGTTGAAGACGAATCCGGTCCTTCGCGGAATTTCCTTACCTGATGCTACCACCTCGCCCAGCTACTCCACCTATACTGTGAGATGGTGACAGGGGCCAAGATCAACCGCAATAAGTTTGTTGGCTTGCAGTTGGGTTCGTGGAAGGGAGTTTCTCTTTCCGGATCTTTCCTCTGGACTGACGGGCCGGTCAAGATACTCGACCTCCTGTTAGAAATGAATTGGTTGGAGGTGCGGGAGAAGGCCGTGGTTTTAGTTCGTCTGTGGTCCCGGGGGAATCTTTCTTTGCCGACTCTCCGTGCTTCCACTTTATTGGCTCTTGTTCTCTTTCTTGTGGGGAGGCAGAGCCGCCATAGTTATTCGCGAGATCTTTTACCTTCATCCTTTTGATGGCGGTCTAGGGGTGCCTTGTGTTGAGATTCGTCGACATACGCTTCGCATTACTTATCTAGACCGGATGTGTATGCAATTGGATGAGGCTCCTTCTATCACGAATGTCGACCTGCCCTCAAGCAACTCTTACGAGCGAAGGATGGCCTCTCCAACGTCCAGCCGTTGTCCCGTAAAGCATTATATCAAGTGTTAGTTAGGGGGAACGGTCAGGATGCTTTGATAGACGAGCTCGGTCTGACGAAGCGGGAGACTCGCTGCATATGGCCTTGGACGCCCGGGTTGAAATGTCTCACTAACACTGAGGCATCACTCACCTGGCTAATTATTCGAGGGGCCCTCTGGGTCGCCAAAAGACTTCGTTCGGCGAATTTGGCAAAGTCGCCAAACTGCGTTCACTGCAGTGGAGAGGTGGAGACCCTAGGTCACGCCTTTTTTCATTGTAGTGTCGTAGCTCCGTTGTGCAAGTTTGTTGAAGACATCATGGTTCGCATGCTGCACGGAAAGTTCTTTGTCCTCGAGGCCAGTTCCGTCTGTAGCAATATAGTATCGCCGTTGACTAAGGCTGAGCACTATGTGTTCCTTTGCTTACTGGGGGTTATGCGTGATATGGACGACGCGACAGAAGAAATTCCATGGGGCCGAGAAGTTTACCTCTTCCCAACTGATCCTGTTCTTTAAGCATCAGCTTAAAGTCAAGATCAGGACGGAAAGGAAACGACTCCATCCATTGGAATTTGGCGAAAGGTGGGTGAGTCTTGCGCGTCTCTGCCAAGTGAAAGGTGCTGACTTAGAGTGGCATTTTGATGCCGGTTAGGAGGATATTACGTTTGCTGGGTTGAACATTGGCAACCCTCCCCTTAATAGTTTAGTGTAGGTCGTTTTTTGTTTTAGTGCTTTTTTTTCTCTTTAGTAAAGGGTGTGTATGCTCATTGGCCCCTTTTTATTTTTGCCCCTATTTTATTCTTTTGGTTTAATTCCCCATCCTTCCCATCTTTAGGTGGATAGTGATGTCAGTTCTCTGGTGGTTGCGGGGCGTCTTTCGTTTCGGCTGTGACTTTCGTAACTGTTTTTGTGTTTGAATGAGTGTGTGTTTGAGCGAGTGCTTGGTATATATGGATGTTTTATATTTTTTAAAGCCCCGCATTGATTCCGTCCAGTGAACTGATGTTACTGCCACAGTTAGGGCTTTGTGGGTTTTTTTATTACTAACAAAATTTTGTTTAGTTTCCTGTATATAGTTTTGTACACATTTGTAAATATTCATTGTTCTTTTTTTTAGATTTTAATTGTTATTTTATTCCCCTTCCATCACAGACAATGATTTGTATATATGGGGACTAGTTAGGACTTCATAAAGTTTCTGAGGTATTATGATGTATGAGGTAAGAATGTGTTGTTTTGGTGAAAGGAATATTGTTTGTATGTTTGGGTCAGTGTTTGCGGCTAGCTAAGTTTAATGTTAAGACAGAAGAAGACCATCCTTTTCCCCTTTCCCCCTTTTGGCCTTGTGCCCTATTTGTACAATTAGTACAATAAATATTATCACTGTTCACTCTTCTTGTCTATCCACTATTGCTATACGTTCTCTCTCTCTCTCTCTCTCTCTCTCTCTCTCTCTCTCTATCTATCTATCTATCTATCTATCTATCTATCTCTCACTCTCTCTCTCTCTACTGTATTTGCCGATTAATACTTGAACAAGTATTACTAATGCGGATATTATTGAAAGGCGTTTTGACATAGCAAATGTGACAAGCGAAGCCGTCCAACATCACAAAAGAAACATTCTGCTTTATCAGCAGATGTTAACACCTCAAATTGAATGAAGAAAACTTACCCTTATCTAATACACAGAGCTGCCAGCTGTCACGAGAGCCAAAGTTGTTAGAGGCTATACGCTGCCTCCTTCTAAGATCATAGATTTAGCTCCCTCGAGGACACGTTTACATTTATTACGTCCAGCCACGAATAGGCGCCGGTTGCATGCTGATAACGGAAAGAGGTCTTGTGGATAGGAGGTTCCTGTCTAATAGACAACTGAACCAAAATATTAACAGTTACTACAGCGTGACCCGAACTGTCAAGAGGACAATGTTGCGAAGATCGACAAGAGCTAGAAGAGGAGGAAGGGGACAATAGAAAGCGTGTTGATCAGATTGATTAGGGAAACGAATAGGGAAATCCACGATTTGAGTAAGTAAGGGAATTGCTGAATGATTAATATCACACTGGAGGAATTTAGAATAAGGATAGGAGTGAATAAAGTTTACCCTTACAACACAAGAATTATATGTAGGCAGAAAACAACATTGTCCAGAAAGCCATCACCAGATAATTATTTCGTTAATGAATCAGAGACCTTGCATTTATGAAGCTGAATTCGGATGTGGTCTCCTGCCAGACAGGACATATTAATGAATATTGCCGAAATTACAAATGACAATCATTTATAGCCACGCCTTGTACTACTGGAAATAGAAGTAGAATTCAAGTAGTTAGCGAACAAAATAGACATTTCGAAGCAAAAGTACAGATTGGTTCAAGAACAAGACTCTAAGCTGTGTTTTTTATAATTTACTTTTTTCTTTTTTCCTAGGAGAGTGGGGCTGATTAGACCTTCATTTGCTATAATTGTCTATTATGTACTAAGCATGAATCCATTCTGTAAGGTTAGCAGTCACCAAAAATGTAATAAAAGTACTTGTGTAGTGAATTCATTAAATGCAGCTACTGAACAAGGAAGGAATAGTAGTTATAATAGAATGTTTACAGGTACACACACACACACACACACACACATATATATATATATATATATATATATATATATATATATATAGAGAGAGAGAGAGAGAGATACACAAAATAAAATTACAGGTCCATACATATATATATATATATATATATATATATATATATATATATAAAAAAATAAAATAAAAAATATATCCCATTATTATGGTACGAAATCTGTAAAAGAGAAAAGCTTTTAACATATTAAATAGTAAAGCATTAAGTACAAGTATCTATCATTTACACGGTTGAATTCAAGACCTGATCTCCAGGACAGACATATTAGGGATGCTGATGGCGATTATTTCCTTTTTCATAGGACTAATTTACGAGGATCACGTGACACCAGTTCATTGGGTGTACGTGTCTCAGTTGGTGGGCGGACCGCGAGGGAGCAAAGCATGTTTGACAGCAGCGGTTAGGAGAACGTTGGAAACCACCTGACCGCAACAAGGAACACAAAAGAAACCACCGGCTGTTTTCCATTCGGGAAATAACTATGTCTGATAGTTTCTTTGTATAGGACCAATAACGACAGGCATATATTATGTTGTTACATAAATTGGTTTGTTTCTTATAATTTATTTTAATACTTATTATTTATTAATAATTGTGATGAATCATTTAACAATGTATTCCCCTTCATTGTTTACGACCTCCTATCAACGATAGACTAACTGTTCAATGGCTCAAGGATAGAAATCACTAAGTTTTGACTGGAAAAATTCATCAAACCACCTTTTAAGCCCACATCGTCGTTAGACGAAACACCCCCACATCCTTGTTAGAAAGCTACCGAAACCGTGGTAGCTTGAAAGGATTAAATCAAGAGAATATATTTCCAATCTTTTTCTTACCTATTATGCGATATTTGGAATTTATTTCAAATAGATAATTTGGATTTTACTTTAAATATTTGTCGTTACCTTGATTAAGTAATCACTTTAAGTTTTATTCACTTTTGAATCATTTGTGAATTTTTAGTTTATGAAATATTTGGTATATGGTAATTTAATTTTGAAATATTTGAAATATGTTTACCTTGGGTCATTTGTACGATTTTTATTATATTTGTAGTTTGGGGGATATAATTATGCTATTTTTACATAGTTTGTTTAATTCAATACTACTGCTGAATATATGTGATACGTGATATTCATGTTGTATATATCTTGATTATAGTGTGGAACTTTTCTGACATTTTCAGTTTACTTTTGAATAGTTTGGGTTTTATTTTGACTAATTTACTATCAGGTCATCCCATAAGTTCTGTCCGAATTTTAACTTTTTGTTAAAATGAACGAAATTTAAAGAGTATTTTATAATGTCTACTGGAGCTGAACATTATTTTTATGTTTAGATGCATTTAAACCGATCCAATTTTATTCCAGAGAACAATAAAATTAAATTTTGTTTGATTAAAACCCTGCTAACATGGAAGTAACCAAGAATCATTTGAGGCACATAATGCTTTATGAGTTCAAGAAAGGAAACTCAGCAGCCAAGCGGCTAGAAACATTCACTCAGTTTATGGAGAGGAATGTGAATGAAAGAACTTGCAGAAGATGGTTTGCAAAATTCAGAGGTGGAGATTTCACCCTTGAAGATGAAGATCGAACCAGACGTCCAGTTGAGTTTGATGAAAAGCTTCTTGAAGCAGCCCTTGAAGAAAATCCTGCTTTATCAGTTGAGGAATTGGCAGTGGTTCTCAGTTCAAACAATACAACTTTTCATCGTCATCTTCAACTTGGAAAAGTTCCTAAACTTGGAAAATGGGTGCCTCACGAATTGTCTTAAAACAACCTCAAATCCCGAGTTCTTCTCTCCATTCTCGCCAACTTGTTTCACCTTTTTTGGATAGACTTGTGACTGGCGACGAAAAATGGATCTTTTATCAAAATGTTAAGCGTCGTAGACAGTGGCTTGGTAAAGGGGAATGACCCCAGCCACAGCTGAGAAGGAAACTTCATGGGCAAAAGTTTCTTCTTTCAATCTGGTGGGATCGCCAAGGAATAATCCACTTTGAATTCTTACCACCTAATGCAACAATTAATGCTCAAATATACTGTCAGCAATTAGAGCGTTTGAACCAAGCTTTGAGGAAAAAAAGACCTGCTCTGGTGAATCGAAAACAGGTGATGTTTCATCAGGACCATGCGCGACCCCACACAGCAAGAATCACGTCACAAAAGATCGAAAAACTTGGTTGGGAGAAAATTCCTCATCCACCTTATTCTCCCGATCTTGCTCCTTCAGACTACCATTTGTTTCGTAGCTTACAGAATCATTTGGAAGAAACAGCTTTTTGTAACACAGAAGAGGTTAAAACTGACATTTGTGAGTTCTTCGAATCAAATCCAAAAGAATTTTACAGTAATGGAATTAGTAAGCTTGTTAATAGATGGAAGGAAGTCATAGATAATCAGGGAAAATACATTGTTGATTGAATCTGTAATTAAATGTAACATTTTCTCACTTGTTTTCTTTATTCAAAATTCGGACAGAACTTATGGGATGACTTGATATATTATGCAATATGTCTCATATATGCTCGTAAATGTATGCACGTAAATCTGGCAAATGTTCCTGGAACTAGGTTCGTGTTTACTTTGCTCATTTGGAAATTGAATTATATTACCGAAACAGACCATCACCTCCGGGAAACTTCGGATTGAAAACGTCTGAAACAAAACACACTCCCGCTGTCTTTCTTTAGTGATCCTTGTGAGCTGCAACAGAATGCACTCCACACCATAGCAGCCTACCACCAACTTGCGCAACATTCTATCGACAGGGTGGAACTATAACTGTATATAATCTCTTCCACATATGAGTTCGATCATCTCTCTGAAAGAGTTGGAAACCCCATAGAATGTTGTGTAGGCAGTACAGTTCATTGACTTTTGAGTTGAGCTGTACCATCGTTAAACTGTGATGTGATTTGATAGAATATTCTCCTTTGTTTGATGGTTTACAATTCTTGCTCCTCGTCGGTTGTCTCACATTGCCTCTCCCTTAATCGCTTTCAGTTTTCATTTATCGTATTCACATATAACATTTGCTGTCTTAGATGTAGAGTATCCCATTATTCTGCTCCCAACTGTTATTCTCCGGGATAATCTTATCTGTGTTTCATGGTTTCTACAGCTAAGTTGCCACAATTACAATACCTCTTGACCTATTACGTCAAACTTATGGTACCTGACAGGCTCCACTTAGACAATTTTTTGCTCTTCAGTTTATCAACTTGAATCTCTTATTTTTAATGGCATAAATTCACATTTATTTCATAATTTACTTTGTTTTAGATAAGCAATAATTAAATTCTCCTAACTCCAATATTTTTTTTTTAATTTGCCGTCGGATAATAAAAATACATCCACCACTTTGGGGATTAGCGGTATTTTTTTACTCTTCATTCTGATCTACTTGTTTAATTCTTTATTGCATTTTGTTTTACAATTCGAATATTGCCAATTGACAACTGGAATTTCATTTGAATTTTGTTGGGACTCAAATATTGGCAGGGTTAGGGTTAAAATTATTTATCATTATCTTAGCTATTAAATAATGAAATACCACTATAGAGATAACTCAATAATGTAAGAATTTTTTATAGTATTTTAAATTATTATAAGAAACAAAAAAAAATGTTCTTACTTAGAATTCATAAAATTATGTCAATTCTGGTGCACCATACTAAACCTGTCAACGCATTCAGCCATCAAATTATCGATAGAGACGTGAAAATAACAAGACCCAGAGGTCAAGAAATGTCTGTTTAGAAAATTTTATGCTATGAGTGATATTTGTTTCAGAACATTAATTTAACTTTAAATTTGCTAATTTTACGAAAGTAATGTTTCAGAAATGTATATTTTATTTTAGCGGGATTTTTAAAAACAAAACATAATTTTTGTTTACATTTATCTAAAAAAGATAAAAATGGCTGTTTCGGTTGGTTTTTCGGAAGAATAGTCTAAAAAAAACATCCAAATTTCTATTTAAAATACTTCACAGTATTTTTTTTCTGGAATTAGATAATTTAATCCTTTAACTTTCAATTGAATCTGAAGGAAAGCTTCTAAACTGATTTTTCCTTTATGAAAAATACATTTAAACCTTAGGTATACGAATTTTGGGAGGTACCTACTTAAAAGGTCTTGTAGTGCTTATATTTGATGGTATCGGAGCAGTTTTGCTGGCAAATGAAAGACCAACACTTCATTAGGCTTATAAGTGTTTGTATCATGAGTGAATGTAAATTATTTTCTCACTATTTTCACCCAGATTCGAACTCTGTTTATCATTATTAACATTTGACATTTACATAAATGATTTAATTGTACACTGACATTTTATAAATAAGAGCATTTATTTCACTTGTCACAGTGCAGTCTGTAGTGTCATGACTGCTAAATTGTATAAATATTTCTACTTCTGTGATATATTTAATTCTTAATATCCAGTATCCAGATATCCAGTCAAAAAATTGTAATCTACGTTGCATGTTCACAGATTTTTAGGCTTGAATTCGAGTGATTTCCCTAAATTATATTTTATATTTAAATTATTTTATTATCATTTATGTAGAATATATTTCAGACTACTCAGTGATGCAAGCGCAAGCCCTTTTCCATATTCTAGTGTTAACTTGAAGCAAGTTCTTTCACGAAACATCATTCATCCAACTAGACGCAGTGCTTCGGACAGTGGTTAGCCATTTAATCTCACGCAGACCATTTATGTTCATAAACTGTGTAGCTGGTGAAAAAACGGGATGAAATATAATTTTAATAGAGGTTTATTTTTTCTTATATTTGTTATAATGACAAGGTTTCGACTGTGTTTGGTGAGGCCCTATTTTGTGAGAAGCTTCAAATGCTTGACAGACAATATCAAGTCATATTTGATTAGCTAAATGTCAAATCTTGTAGATGGCTATTGGATTTTTCGCTGTAGTGGAATTTCTACTGGATCTGATTGTAGAAGATATTAAATAATGAGTATATGCTTATTGTTTTTTTTTGTTTTTTTTTTGTCTTTGGTTTCCCAGCCAATCCAGGAAATTATAATTGGTTCAAAAATAAGTTGTTGTTTTTTTTACCAACCTCCTATTGGCCAGAATGATGAATTATTGGCATCTTTTTTTCTATTAAAAGTAAATGTTTAATCAGATTGGCAAATAGGGTTTTGCCTTTTTGCATATGTTGGTTATAGGAGAAATAAAGTGTAGATCAAAGAGTGAGATGAGAGAAAATTTAACTACTGATTACATATCGTAGAACACCATTATACAACAATATGGCATAGCCGATAGGATGTTTAAATTACTTGTACAAACTAGAATTTGTCAAGCCTTGCATCCGGTGTTATATAGCCCACGCTAGGACTGAAACATTAGTAAGACAGTAATGCAAGACAGGGAGAAAATGAAATAACCAACCTCTTCCTACCTTCAGCAGGTTGTAAAGCTAAAATTTTCTTTATGGTATACCCCAAGCAATTTGTCTTGATAAATAACCATGGAAAATTTGTCTTTCGTCAAAATTTTAGAAATAATAAAATTTACAGCCTAAAAAGAAATTTGTCATAGCGGAAAGAACCAAAGTTATGTCCATTAAACAGAAAGAAGATAATCAGTTATACAATATCTTCACAGATTAAGAGAAACTTGGTACTCAAGATTTAACTATTGAGGACGAATTGGTTTAATTACAGATGATTGAAGTTGTGGCCTATATATCTCATAAACAGAACATATTAGAACAATTAAAATTAAATAATTTGTTTTTAAATGCATGTATGGAAGTTACACAACATCTGGAATTGATTAAAAAATATAATTCTACTGAGAACAATGTTGAAACGTACAGTATAAAAAAGGGACTCAAGAAATGCAAATACTGTAAATATGAGCATGAAATTGACACTAAAAAGTGTCCCGCCTTGGGAATAATTTGCCATAACTGAGGAAAAAATCATGCAGTGTTAAAATAAGAAAATTATCTAGAAAAATTGGAAAAAGAAAGAATTGATGATGTCTTTTCAATACAAAGACCTAAGAAGAAGAATTATATTGAAAAAATTCAGTTAGATGGCACAACGTTTCCAATGCAAGTGATACGGTGAGTGATGTCACTTTAATCCCAGCAGAACAAATGAGTAAACCGAACTTGAGGAAAAGCCATATGAAATTGGATCTTTTATAAAATCTTTGAGCTACTTCAAGGGAACTTTTGAAATCTGTGAACAATTTGAAATTATTCGCATTACAGTAGTGGAATATACAAAAAAAAAGAAATGAAAATAATATCAGTCTCCTACTTTGAATACCGTAAATGACGTTATTCACCTTTTACCTTTAGTAGTTGCCAAGTTAAAGGGAATTTTGAAGCATGTTCCTCCAGGTGGCAATAAATGGGCCTCACTCATTGTAGTTTTGCTAAAATCGGATGAAGACTTAAGAATATGTGATGGTTTTAAAATAGGCATAAATTATAAAGTGTGCTCGAATTCGTTTCCTACTCACAATATCGAAACCACTATTCACAAGTTATCAGGCATTTTTTTCTTTTTGAAAAAATTGATTTAAAATCTGCCTATAATCAAATATAGAGTGATGATAAAATCAAGGAAATTACGACAATAAACACCAATATAGGATTATTAAGATGGGTTAGAATTCCTTTTGAAGTGAAAACGGCAAGTGCCATTTTTCAGAGAGCAATGGAAAACGTGTTAACAGACGAAATAATTAACATGGTTATTTATCAAGATGATATTAACCTCGATGTCACCACTAAAGACGAATAAAAACAACAAGCAGAACAGATGTTAAGCAAGTTAAAAAATGATGGGATGACAAACACAGACAAATGTGAATTTGTTTGCAATACAATATTATATTTATGCTATCAGATTTCAAAAGGTGATGTTGCATTAGATCCAAAGTTAATTAAGAAAATTTCAGAGGTACTGCGTGCTAATAAAAAGGAATTAGAATCCATTTTAGAATTGGTTAATTTTTATAACTGTGACACTATTTAGCTATAGTAATTGGCTAACTAATTAAGCATGGAAATTAAAAACGAGAACTACTTAAGGCGAGAAGGAGCTATAACGAAAGACATACCAAGCGATATCATTTTTTTAACAAAAGAAAAATGGGTAAAGATTTTATTTTCATTTACGAAGAAAGGTATTTTTTTTCGCAGAAGATAGAAAATTCGTAAGAAAAGCGGGATCTATCGAATTAATTCATGTCATGACGACAAGGCGAAACAGAATAGGATAAAGCAAATCATGCAATAATAAAAATTTCAATTCGGTCAGCGGCATTCAAAGCAGAATTCTAGAAGATAATCGAAACTGGGTCAAGCATGCGACCAAGAAAGAATTAGGTGAGACCACCCCAAAAAGAATAGCCAGTAATTATCTTTCGGAGATATCATTTGGTTTTGGTTCTTGTATCCAGCGAGGAGACCCATCTGTTGTATGTCCGGATCTTGACATGAGGAGATAGGGTCGAGAACCTGTTACTCATTAAAACTACTTTCTGTACAAGCCTGTTGGCGACAGAATGCGATGGTGTTGAGACGAGAAAGACAAAGAGATTTAGTCGACCACCCAGTTAAATAGTTGACTAGCGATAGTTAACGAGTCAGGATAAAAATCCGCTAATGAATTCCAGGTGACCCCAAGTTAAGATAAAAATTTAATGACCGCGGTGCGGCCCATAAGAATTCTGGTCGATAGAAAAGAAAGAAAGAAAAGGGAAGATAATTTTTTTTCTTTGGGCGATAATTATAAACTCAGGCCAGGCCAGGCTAGCCACACCACGCTGCAGAGCGTTCATTGGCTGAGTGGTGGCGTGAGTGATGGGCGAAGGTGAACATATGAGAAAGAAGGGAAACTTGTTGACGCCCTCTGAGGGGATTGGTGTGAGATACCAATATGAGAAAGGAAGAGTTTAGGAGGATAATCCTCCCAACCTCTCCCCACAGAATTTGGGAGAAACCCTCTAAAACAGAAAGTAATTGACTTCCAAAAATGGGAAGTGATAAATTTTCCTGTCCGAAGACAAAGAGAATCCTTATTGGGGATTTGGAATTATCGAGGAACCCAAACCACGACAGGCCCCCACCCGGTTTTGGTCGGCGTCCATATAAACGAAAGTCCCCAGAATATCAGACAGTTGGAGTTGGAGTTACAGTTGAGTTGGGTTGGAGATCGGAGACGCACGCAGATCGACAGAGAGCTGTGAACTCGGAGACCAGCCTCGCAGGAGCTGACTGAAAGATTTCCACGCATTCCGACTTAGACTTCTAACCAAAAGCAATTTTTTTTTTGAAGAACGACTTAGACTCACACCACCAAAACAAGTTTTAACGAATATCGCCTGAAGATACCAAAAAGCAGTTTATTGAAAAACAACTTAAGATATCAAGACTCGCCTGAGAAACGCAAAGTGTCACGAATCCATAGAAGCGGGTTGGGAGAAAGACGCAGTCCTGTATTCAGGAAACAGATATAAAGATACTTGTTATTTTTTCAACACATTTGAACCTTTTCAGTTTGTTTCATTATTTTTCTTTTACATAAACTTGTGCGGTATCACCTTTGCCCCGGATTCAGCTTGCACTACGACCCGACGCCTGATTGATTTCGTCTACCTAAGATCAAATCACAACGTGGGTAGGTTAGACTAGAGATCAAAGTAGTTACTTCGGTAACCAGACGTTGGAGGCGAGCTGGGAACGGCAAGGCTGATATCGAATCTAACCAGACATCGACCGCGACCAAGACAACCAGAGGGGTTAGTGTCACACATGGTTCCGTGGTAAACCAGATTTCCATCCGAACCAGCCAAGGGTTAGATCGTCACAGATGGTGCTGCAGTCAGCCCAGGGTTAGAGGCGTCACAATTGGCGGCCGTGACCAGGACTGACCGGTGGCGTCACATTTGGCGCCGCGACCAGCACTCAAGAACACCATCCAATAATGTACCTTTCAAGAAGATCAACGGCAAGTATTGAAAAACAGGCATTGACCATTGTCTGGAGCATAGACAGAGTTTGACAATTTTTATTTTAATAGGAAGTTCCTATTAAAATCGGACCACAAACCTCTATAGCAAGAGTCGGCAACCTTTTGGAGAGAGCGGGCCAGACAGCAATGTCTCGGGGCGGGGGGTCATAATATCAGATGTACTATAAAATAATTGTCTCGACCTCTGACAGCTTCGTTCAGAATGCTGCCTTAGCCTGGAGGTTTAACGAAAATACAACGAAGTTAATGTTATATTATTTAAACAAGATTCATTATTTCACTATACAGGATAACAACTAACACAATCAACAAAAAATGCAAATTCCCTACACCGATTGATTTGGCGAGCCGGAAAAAAATCCTTCGCAGGCCGGATGTGGCCCAGGGGCCGGGGATTGCCGACCTTTGCTCTATTTATTTTTAACCCTAGAAAGGTTGCTTCTCAAAGACTTCTAAGGTGCTCAATAAAATTAATGGCATATGATTTTGACATTGAGTATGTAAAAGGAAATACAATACCACATTTCGATGCGCTGTCAGGATGACAATTTAAAGAGGATCAAAAAGAAAAAATGGAAATCCCGGATAAAAAAATACTGCTTTGAAATTGACATATTTTCTCTACAAATATTGACATTAGAAACTCTACACGATCTGATATTAAGCAAGATTGCCAAGAGAATAAGAAGAAATAGGTGAAGTAATCGTTTTAAAGCTGAAAGACTTTATAAAAATAAGGCATAAATTAGCGATGGAAAACGATTGTTATGTGCAATGAACATGTGATAATACCGCCAGAAACAGTAAGGAGAGATAAATGCCCACAATGTACAGAAATAAAGAATTTTCGACAAAGGAGAATACACACATGACCTAAAGAAATGCAACCATGATCACATGTTGATATGGATCATGCTCTCATTAATGCCATGTGACTATTTCTAATTTTAGTAGACTCCTTTTCTGGATAGCCTGAAGTCGTTAACTTAAGGAGTAAGAGTTAAGTTAATTGTTGGCATTTGTAGTTAGTGTTGAGATTTACTTCAAAAATTTAGTTAAGATAGTTGCTTTTCAGGGTTAGGATAACAGTTAACGCTTGACTTATTGTTAGAATTATTATTAGTTTGAATGTTGTGTTTATTTTTAAGCTTAGTTAATGGTAGGGTTACGTTTTTGATTTAAAATAAAGGCTGTCCTATGAAAAAGAAAAAATATGCAAAAAAAAAAGATACTTGATATTAAATCAAGGGAAATAATTCAGTACTTCTTGTGTTGAGTTATATCCCGTGGTAATTTTTTTTTTTAATGTAGACCAGTGTCGTAAGTGTCCACTTTGTAATTAATTTTAGTGTTAGCAATATGTTTAGAGTTATGTTTAAGATTACTGCTAGGGTTATGGTTAAATTTAGTATTAGCGATATCTGTATGATTACATTTAGGTTTTGGGGTTGGTAATGACTGTATTATCAAAGGTTGGAACATAAAATTTACTTCATAAATGACTACTTGGATCAAATACATTGCACGTCTTCTATATGCCATATGCTGCCCTTCAGGACATGGGCAATCATTGATCTCTACATCTTCCATCCCTTTGCAGCTCTTGGAAAGGTAATGTATATTTGCTATCTCTCCTAATTCCTGTTCTGTCAACACATGCTCATTAGCTAGGTTATTTGTTACTTTCCTCTGTCCCTCTTGCATCCAATATGCACTGTGAATGTCAAATTCTTAAAGCTTTTTTTCTTCAATATGTGCCCTAAAAATTTCAACTCACTTTCTGATTCTAGGTATGTGTCCGTTTTGTTTTCATTTTCACTGAAACTTTTTTGTTGCTCCTATGTTCAGTCCATGGTATTCTCAATATCTTTCTGTAGAACAACATTTCTGTCACCTAAAGTCTCTTCTAAATTGGTAAAGAGATTGAAAAGCATTCACTGTCATATAGGAAGACCAATATTACATAACAATTCTGTATTCTTTCCTTTGTTTCTAACAAATTTTCTTGTTTCTTAATACTTAGAATAGTTTTGAAAGGCATTTTCACTATTCCAACACATCTTTGAATTTCAGTAAAATTTTCCATTACATCCCCTGTTAAAACACATCCTATATATTTAAATTTTTGTACCTGGTTGGTTTTGATGTCTCCAATTCATAGTTTGCATCTTTGCCTCATCCTTTTGCCAAATGCCATGCATTCTGTCTTCTCACAATTAATGTTTAGTCCTTTCTTCTTGCTTTCATTTACTGCTTTTTGTGTGATTTCTTGTAGTTTCTTTTCTATGTTTGCTATGAACACTGTGTCATCTGCATATCTTATGTTGTTAAATTGTGCTTGTCATCAATGAATCCTGGTAGGAGTTCTAATTCTTTCATAGTCAACTCACTGCATAGATTGAATAAGTCTGACAAATTCTTGTCTTACAACCCTTTTTATTTTTGTGTATTAACTGAGTTCATTTTCTGTTCATATATCAGTGCTTTACTGCTAGTACAGTTTCTGGATTATTCTAATATCTTTCTTAAATAAATCAATCTTACCAAGCAGTTGCAACAAGTCTTTATGACATACTTTATCAAATGCATTTGCATAATCTATAAGACACTTTTGCAATTGTATTTCCATTTCTGTTATTATTCTGTGTATAAATGTCACATTCATTATTCCAGTGTCTTTAACAAAAGTGCACTATTCTTGTCATATTTCCTGTTCAATTCTGCTACACACTTTGTTTATCAGAATTTACATGATAATTTTTGTTATGAGACTCATTAGGCTGATTGTCCAAGGGACTTCGCAATGGATCTAGTTAAATCTTTTCATATATCACCAGTGTCATATATTTCATTTATTATGTCTTTAATTTTGTGAATGCTGAAATCCTCTAAAGCTACCAGCATCTCTAATACAATTTCATCTGGTTCTGCTGCATTATAACACAGCTAGCCCAGCTTGATCCAGGGTCTTTCCCATGCATCAGGGTCATTGATACAATAAAATTAACCCTTCTCATTAGACTCTCTGTTGTAACACTGTGTCTCTTTCTACTCCAACTTGGAGCAAGTTAAAAACATAAAACAAAGAAATAGGTAAAAATTCTCTTTAGCAGCAGGTCATGTGGGGTTCAGCAGCTCCCTGCTAACTTGTCTCATTTCTCATTCCAACTGCTGGCTTCAACTGCTGGGTCACCTAAGTACTCTGCTTATATGTATTTTACATGATTTCTGCACCTCAGGACTTATCAATATTCATATCAATTAGTTATTTTCTCTAGTTGTGGAGAAACGACACTGACCCTCAAAGTGGTAAGTTATTCAAAATAATATATTTTCTGACAATAATGTTCCTTGTAACAAACTTTAGTGTTTAAAAATTATTTCTATTTTTCTGATGTCAAAGAATGTTCACATTCCTCATTCCTCAGAACATTAGACTACTTACAATTTGACTTTGCAGATTCATAACAATTTTTTTGCCCATCAGTTTATCAGGAAAAAAACATTTCTCATTTTTTTTCTTGCTCCATATTTCAAGTCATGTTTTCACCTTAACGATTTTAACACTTTTAACCCTACCAATTCTCCAATTCCTATACAATAGTGTCACAGCTTTGCTTGCGTCCAATTTGGCCAGTGCTTTTTTCACTTCAGATTTTAATATTTCTGCTCCTTCAATATTTTTGTATGATTTTGCGGAAGAGTACTCCAATATATTAATCCTATATTAATCCTATATTTGAAGTATGTCTTCTTTCTCTATTATCAGTTTTATCTCTTTTGATTTTATGTGTCCTATTGATGAGCATGTCTTTTGTCCTGTCATTTCTTTTATTCATTTATGTATATTTGCCCTATCTGTGATTTCTATTTCTACACACTTTTCATTGAGTCATTCCCCTTTTACCTGCCTGCATTTGTTTGTAATTTATTTGTGTAATGTACTATATTCTATATCACACCTTGGCATGGTTTTCTGGTTCTTTTCATGATGTCATCCAGTCCTTGTCTAGTTTTCCTTGGGAATATTTGCTGATGTTCCTAAAACTTCTCTTAATTTGCTCTACTTGGAATTCCTATTCTCATTTAGTTCATTGTATCTGCTTTTAATGCAGTCATTATACATCTTTCAAATTTGGATCATTAAGAAATCTGTCATATTGCAATTTGGATGCTTCCTTGACCCTATTAAACTTCTTCAGTTTTATTCTAATGTTACATTTCATTGGACGGTGGTCACTCACACAGTCGGAAGTTAGGTATGTTTTCCAGGGTAAAACTGCATTGCTGAATCACTTATTCATTATTATATAGTTGATACTGTTTTTTTAGTTCTCCTCCTGGGGTTCTCTATGTATGTAAACATCTTGGATATTCTTGAAACCAAGTGTTTGCTATTACTTGTTTATTTGTCAAGCACCTTTGCAGCCATTCTTCTCCATGTTCATTATGGATTCCTAGTCCAAATTTCCCAACTATTTCACCAATTCACTCCTTCCATATTTTGGCATTGAGTTCTCCCATGGCAATTGTAATTTCTTGCAATGAACCTGTGTGTTGTCCGATGTACATTAATACTTTCCAATTTCTTCTTCTGTACTTTGTGCCATCAGTGCATATACAACTACAATTGACATATTAAAAGGTTTCCCTTCCAGTTTAACTACAATTTCATTAGGTAGTTGATAGTATCCCAGAACATATTTATCATGTCTTGATCTAGTATCTCCCCTCTCATTTTCCTCTTCACCTGCATATATAAACTTGTGCCTATCACTGACAAAATCTTCATTATTTTCCCACCTAGTTTTGCATACACCTAATATATTATTGCATCTATTCTTTTCCTGCTTTATATTTTCTAATTCACCACAATGTTTTAGTGTTTTGACATTACATGTCCCTAAAATTATTTTTTATGCAAACGGAAAATTATTATAAAAAGTATAATTCTTTTATCTGCAAACCAATTTTCAATGAAATTAATATATCTAAAAAATGAAATTGAAAAAATTCTAAATATAAAAATTGCTTTACCAAAGAAGAAAATTGAAGAATATGCCCTTAGTAAAATGTTATCACATTTTGGCAAATTAATCAATTTGATGAGGAAGAAACTGATGTTTCTATTAAAAGCAACCATTTGTTTTAGCTCAGACCATTAAGATATTTTATAAAGGAATTATGATAAACTTAATTTTTCTGTTAACATGGAAAACTGGTCCCTATTATCTGATCTATTGAACTAGTAATACACATTTTAATATGTGTATATCCATTAATTTGAATGTTCTGATTTGTGATTATTTATTTGTAATAATCTATTAATAATTGGCTATAATGAATCCATGAAAACCACAAAAAACTTTTTAATAAAATTATTTTAATTTCAAGAATGACTGAAGAATAAATATTGAAGACATATCCAATAATTATCCACTTTAGAAACTGGATTTGCTAATATAGATGGAGTGAAAATTGAAAAAGTATGGCAATTTTTGAAGTTTCATCCACATGTACATCTTCTTGCAAAATTTATATTTGTTTAGCTACATGTTTGTTAGAAATTATATGTTTACAATGAAATGCATATTTGTTTAACATGATGAAAATAACTAGATTTTAATATAATAACCAATAGGAAAATTTTACATGTCAAGGAATTTTTCTTAAATTTATAACCAAAATATATATGAAGTCAATACTTGTCAATATACTTTTATTATTTTGAACTATTGCTCTCACCTTGGTTGGTCATCTTGATGTTATTATAGACACAACATTTCAGTCAAGTACTCTCCAACATCAGGTGTCCATTGTTTGTCTGATATGGGACATCTGTTGATTATAATATTATAGTTGTCCCTGTGATGTCAGTTACTATTTGTTCCTGTTGAAAGAGAGCTTCACTATATGATCCAGATATTGAACTCACAACCACTAGATGACAGTAGCACATGCATAACCAACTCCTTTATCCACTACACCACCATCCTAGAACAGTATCACTTTAATAACATCTATATCAACTAAGCTGAAAACAATAGTTCAAAAAATAAAGGCATATTGAATATAACATTTGTTTAAAAAATATATTTCCCTATTGTATTTTCAACCTACTTTTAACTTCAGTTTATTTGAATTATTACGCAATATAAAATATTAACAAATTAGGTATTTTATTGAACACATTAACAAAATAAATCATTGTATTGAATACTTTTGGTGAATTGCAAGGTTGTCTGAGCACAAAAATGTTTTAATGTTCAATCATATAAATAGGTTAAATTTTAGTAATTGACTATGTAAATAATTTTATCATTTACACGATTTACATTCAGACTATTAGTCCTTAGCTTGTTATCACAATGTTTCAGCCATTTGTGTCCTTTGGTCTTCATCATATATCAATTTGGGTTACCTACAGGGTATTCTGAACTAAATCTGTTTATTTAATCTATGTAGATAGGTTTTTCTCATTCTACTGCCCATGTTTAGGGATAATGTCTCATTCTTATTTTTAGTACTGCTCAGTTATTGCTTTCCTGTTTCCACTGAGTTCAAATACATGTTAACCAGCCCAGGGATTGAAACATGTCACTTTTACTATGTTGCTAAATTCATGAACCATCATTTTAATATACTAGGCTATTGTTTCATAGAACAATTCTCAGTAGTGAACTTGGCACCTTAAACCAAACCTGCCTGCCGATTAGTGCTGCAACTGCTGCTGTTGCTGCCTGTCTTGTTTTGACTGCTGCTGCTGTTGAAGACTTCTCATTCTTTATTAGTGGCTATCATATTGCATAAGAGATTTGATGAACAGAGATTTTGGGGGTCAGTAGGTCCTATGCCTAATTAAAGGGGTGAGGATAAAGGATCAGTTGATGTTAGGATTAGTATAAGCTGGTTAAAGTAGGGATAAGTAGAGATACCATAGTTAAATAGATAAGAGGTATTGATTGAGGGAACAAACTCTATCCTATTCATACTTCAAGGGATATAATTTGAGTTGAACAAACTTGGTAGAAAACCATAATACTTAAACTAGCTACTTTGATAAATAGTTAATTTAAGAATACATTGTGAGTGTATCAAAACTCTTCTCAAGGATGCCAAACTTGCATTTCAACAAGAAAGGGGAGAATAAATTTCAAAAATTATTCATCAGAATGAACTGTAGTAGTTGCATTAAATATCTTTACTTTCTATTTCTGGTTTCATATTCACAATATTACTCTAAATGCTGAGTACAACGACCAGTTTATCAAATTAGTTTATATGTGTATCCCTTGATTTAGAATGAGGTACTATTTTGACCACTTCATATTTGTTCTGATATAAGACAAAATCTTTCTGTAGTCATTTGGGGGCAGGTCATTTAACATCAAGGTTTTATTTTTATGAAGGGTGTTATTAGTCTATGTAGCATGATATCCAGAAAGAGTAAAGAAATTTAATTTCAGATTCAAAGGTTATATATATATATATATATATATATATATTTCCTGTTGGAAAGCACAGCATTTCTAGCATAGAATAATAAAAAAAATAATTATATTTTTAAGTTACTATGATTTTCATCTGAAAATTTCTCAAGATACAGGATGCATAAATGAAAGGAGTCTGTTGAGTGAAGCTTGAATCGTTACAAAAATAGAAATTTTGTATGAAAAGATTGAATAAAAATCAATCAAAGTATGAGATAGGCAATGAGAATTATTTTATTCAAATCATTAAATTTCATTATAAATGCAAGATGATATGCACATACATCTCTTGATCATTAAGGAATAGAATCTTTATGATAAAACAGACACAAACATGATACTAAGGGAATTTACAGACAAATTTTAAGGGAGAAAATTCATGTAACTTTTGTGTTTCAGTCAGTCAGTTATGTGCCATGCGTGATACATGCTTAGGTGAACATGTATCTTTCGATGCATGACTGATGAGGCAGATTTTTTCCTGCAGTAGGTTGCCATTTCTTTCTGGGGTAGACAAGTTACCATCCAAGGCAATTGAACCCGATCTGTCCTGCTATTTACCCATAGCTGGGGTGGGGAAGAAGAGGATTTATATCTTTCCCAAGGGTATTAGCACGTAAGTATTAGTAAGTGAATGTAATATAATGGATTTGACTGGAATTCGAACTCAGGTCTCCAAGCCGCTATCCATAACTCTACCGTGCCTTTTAAAATGTGACCTTTTTAAAAAATTTGACCTTTTTCAAAATATAAGTCAAGAGATAATTTTTGATAACTGTTAGGTTATAAACATTGTTTTCTTCTTTCTTTTGTTTATGTGCCATGTCCCCTAAGGACGTTTACAGACAAATTGTAAGGGAGAAAATTCAGTGTAACCTTTGCATTTACCTCCCTTAAATCTATTTTTCTCCTTGTTTTTAAAATGCAATGATTTATTACAAATTCTAAAAGAGAGTTTTTTTGTACATACCAAGAGTGTTTTTGTTTTTTTTTTTTTTTTTTTGAAAACATAAATTAAGAGGTAATTTTTTTAATAATTTTTAGGTTATAAACATTATTTTCTTCTTCCTTTTGTTTATGTGCCGTGTCTCCTCAGGACGTAGATGATCATAGTTTCCCACAACTTCCTGTCCCCTGTAGTGCTTAATAAAATTTGTCTTTCTCTTATTTCTGTTGAACCCTGTTCCACCATCCACTCAAGCTCGCTAAGTATGTTATGCGTCGATTTTTCAACCCTTACTTCCTCATTATATGCCCCAGGAACATCAACTGTCTCTTCCTGATATTAAATATCAGTTTCTGTTTATTTCCATTTTCTCCAAAACTTTTCCGTTGCTCACATGTTCGGTCTAAATCTCCTCTTCATCTTTGAGATCGTCCAGCCATCATACAGGAGAACAAATAGCACATAGCAGTTTTAGAAAAAAATTCCTATTTTTTAGTACTCTGCTTCGCTTTTGGAATGCTTCCTTGGCTACCCCAATACGCCTTCGGATTTCAATGTCACACTTTCTGTCCTCTGTTATAACACTTTCAAGATATTTAAATTTCTGCACTTGTTTCATTTTGGTATCCCTGATTTGCAATTTTCACTTTTGGCTCATACTTTGCTAACAACTCTACATTGTCTTCTTGCAGTTGATGCTTAATCCTTTCTTTTCAATTTCCTTCATGACATTCTGTAGGAGTTTTTGTAGCTTGCTTCCTTTTTTTGCTGCCATCTGCATACCTTATGTTGCTAATACTGTGGCCGCCAATAATGAATCCTTGTAGGACTTCTAGTTCTCATAGAATCACCTCGCTGTATAGATTGAATAAGTCTAATGCGAAGAAACATCCTTGCCTTCCACCCTTTTCTATTTTTTAGTCAGGGGCGGAAGCTTACTTAGTTAACGGCATTTTACTGATCTTCTTATATTCTTACTCATCTTGATTACTGCGCACGTTTAAAGTTCGCCCACTGCACAGTAATCAAGTGTTAGGGTTAAGCAGATGAAGCTTCCGCCCATGAATACTCGAGGCAAACGTATGTAAACATAGCCAGTAATGTCGGCCGGGCTGTAGCCATGACATGAATAAGGCCAAACATATTGTCAATTACTCTTAAACGTTTTTCTTCCGTGAACTCTTATTGTTATTTTCGAAATAAGCTTGAAATTTTATAATCAAAATGGTAATTTTCATTACAATTGGTTTCCGGGGCTTACTCTGCAATTTTACCAAATAATATTATTATTCTAGTTGTCTGCACTTATTAAGGGGTTATTTGCCCTTCAAAGAAACGTTTTAAAATCATCATCTTTGTTTATACCTCATGTCTTATTTTGAGTTGAATAAAACCTGAATCCCTCAAACGTATTTTCTCTAGTCTTGTCATAAATTGTCACAACTCAAAATTATTCGAAATGAACAAAGTTTTAAAACTAGAATAATTCAATCAGGAATACAATTCACTAATTGCCACTAAAGAGTGAAAATTTTGTTATTGACATTCGGTAATTACTTGGACGCTATTCAGATCCTTGGTATAATGCTGGATAAAATCAGTGTTAGTCATATAGACCGGAGAGAGTATGATTACCGAAAAAATCTGTAACACATACATGGAAACCATACAAACACTAGAAAACATTTATGTTAAGCGAACGAATGAGATTTTTGTGTGTCAACTCCTCAGAAGTCATTGCCAGAAACACGAATCAATCGACCAATACCTACAGACAATGCGCATGTTGTCTAAAGACTGCAGCTACAAACCAGTGACTGCAGAAGCCTAAAGAGAAGAAGCCATTCGTGATGCTTTCACCAACAGTCTGAACTCATTATATTCAACAGAGACTTCTGGAGAAGATTTTCAAATAAAAAAGGACCACAAATAAAATAAATGAGGGGGAGATATTAAAATTAAAAAATTGATGAAAAAACCATGGAAAAATAAGAGAGTGGTAAAAAAGATCTACATGATCGTGTGGAATGAAAGTGAAGACGGAAATAGTAGTGGCAATATTCAATTTCTAACTTGTATAATGTATTTCATTTTCAAATAAACACATATAAAGGACTACAAATAAAGTACATGAGATCGATATATGAAAATAAAAAAAATGCTGAAAAATGCATAAGAAAAAGAAAAGAGAATGATCTGTGTGATAGTGTCAAATCAAAGTACCGTCTGAAATATTAGTTGTGACATTCAGTTTTCAGCCTGTATAACGTATTTTGATTGTCAGAGAAACACATATATAGGACCACAAATAAAGTAAATGAGGTAGTCATAATTAAATTTAAAAAAAAATGATGAAAAAAGTATGGGAAAATAAGAGAAAGTGAAAAGAGAAGGATCTGCATGATAATATAAAAAGTACTGTCTGAAATAGTAGTTGCGACATGCATTTTTAACCTGTATAATGTGTTTACATTTTCAAATAAATACATATAAGGGACCACGAATAAAGTTAATGCGGTGGTTATATTTAAATTTTAAAATATTGAGGAAAATATCGTGAGAATCTAAGAGAAAAGAGAAGAATCTTCATGACTGAATCAAATAAAACATCCCTCTGAAAAAGTAGCTGCGACTAATGAACATGGTCATTTATCTTAAGAATAGACAGCTCGGTAGAATATGGTCCAGGGTATGTTAATTCATGGTCCACGCTGGGGTAAAACATTCTACTGTCCGGTAGCACACAGTTCACAGCCCTGTAACTCATGGCGAAGGACCCGGTAATTCCTGAAAACAGGGACTGGTAGAATATGATCCAGGTTTCTCTACCTCATGACACATGGTCCGATATCTCAAGAACCGACAGCCCGGTAGAATATGGTCCAGGGTCCGGTAACTTATGTTCCACGGCACGGTAAAATATATCCACTCGACGGTAGCACATGGTCCACAGCCCTGTACCTCGTGATCAATGGTCCGATAACTCATGGTACGCAGCCTGGTAATTCCCAAACTCGCGGGCCGGTAGAATATGGTCCAGGGTCCAGTAACTGAATGCCCACGGCCCTGTAACTCAAATGTAGCCCGATAAAACATGTCCACTCTCCGTCCACAGCCTTGTACCATGTGCCGATCGACCGGTAACCCATAGCCCAATAATTCCCGAACAAAAGAATAATCAGAAATAATGTTTTTTTTTTCGTTTTTTTTATTTATTGTTCACTGGGCATTATGTATTCTTTCCAGTAAATGGGTAAACTTTTGCACAGTAATCGAGACCAGGTTGTAACCGGGACCCAAATATGATTGTCAAGATCTCCTAAATGGTTGATTTTTCTACATTCGTAATGATATTTTCTAATATAAAGCATTCTTACATCAGGAATAATACTTTTTTGGTTTAATTTGGTCATTGGGGCCGTATCTGTGCGTTCCAGTAAATGGGTAAATTCTCGAAGTAATCGAAGCCAGGCTGTATCAGTGACCAAACTAAGATTGTCAATATCTCCTAAACGGTAGATTTCCCTCCATTCTTAATGCTATTTTTGGAATAATCAGGTTATTTTACAACCAGGAATAATGTTTCTTTTTTAATTGGTCACTAGAGCATTATGTGTGCATTCCTGAAAATGTGTAAAGTTTCGCGCATTAATCGAGGCCGGGCTGTACCGGTGACACAACTAAGATTGTCAAGACCTCCTAAACGGTTTTCTTTAAACCAGGAATTTTTTTTTTTTTTTAGATTAGTCACTAGGGTCTTAACTGTGCGTTCCAGTAAATAGGTAAAGTTTTACGCACTAATCGAGCCGAGGCCGTACACAAAGGAGATTGACAATATCTCCTGAACGGTAGATTTTCCTCCAATTTTAATGCTTTTTTTTACTAATTAATCTTCTTTTTTTTTACACCAGGAATAATGATTTTTTTAATTGTTCTCTGGGGCATTATGTGTGTTCCAGTCAGTTCCGAGCAGTAATCAAGGCCAGGCCCTACCCGGCACCTAAAAATGATTGTCAATATCTCATAAATAGTAGATTTTCCACCATTCGTAATGCTGCTTTTGGAATAAGCAGGCTTTTTTACACCAAGAAAAATGCTCTTTTCTTTTATTTGCTTACTGGGGCATTATCTTTGATAATACTATTAAAGTCATAAGCGACTCCTTTTCTTTTTATGTTGATAACGAAGCCAGTGAATAAACATATCTTAAAAACTGACTACACGTTCATAATCAAGGTATGTAATACCTTTATTATATGATATGGTTCACCAGTTTCAAACCTGGCGTGTCACCTTAAAAAAAATTCAACCCAGAGGAAGTTTTAAGTTCGAGCAAATTGGCACGAATTTCTGATAAATATTGTTTTACATTCTCAAATTCAGCATCGTTTTTAGGTTGGGTTGTCAATGTCTGTTTAAATATCTCATTAACTATGTATAGTACTTCTAAAAATCCTTTGGTTAACAATACCATTGCAATGTTAAAATTTTCATTTTCTAAAGTCAAATGGGACACTAAATACAGAGCACAGCCTGTTAAACAACTTTTTAAAATGGCTAACTTATATGTATCAGGTTGTACACTATGCACACAATTCTGAAATTGAGCCAAAAAATTTTGTATTCAAATTTCGTAGTATTAAGCCCGCTAAAATCTTACACTGTAATTTTGGTAATGGCAGTTTTTAAAGTTATTCATATTGTTGTTGCTACTTTGAGTACTAGCATTTTCGAATAACATACTATCACTGGAATTAAAATTTTCTTTCAGGGCTACTAATTGATTGTTAATATTGTCTTCATATGTACTATCGTCCCTTAAATATGCCATTATTCCAATTTGCTCAATACATTTGTGAGTAGCCCTTTGAGCTGGGCTTGAAGGTAGAGGCCACTGAAAGGGAAAAGAGGCTAAATAAGGCTCGGTCAAGGTTTTTATGACTTCTGGGACTACCAGTTGTACCCTGCTGATTACTTCTGTTGCTGCTACTGCTAATTCGAGCAAAGTAAGGAAACCCCCACATGCCACAATAGTCAACAAAGTGAGATAATAATATTGTGCAACGATATAGAAACTAAGGAAATCTTTTCTCATATTAAAAGGATTTTTTTTAGAGAAGAGAGAACATCAAATCTCTTGTTTCAGGATACTATTATGTGGGTATTATTATATTGTGGGAATCAACACTTTGGATATATTGGCGGACTCAATGTGAGTCCAGGCAAAAATAAAAAAAAAACAAAACAAGTGATAATGCATGTTATTAACAAAAGGAATTACGTGTACACAATTGTAATGAAACAAAAAAAACATTAAAACTAGTTATAAGAATATGTTTGATTGTGTGTGTGTGTGTGTGTGTGTGTGTGTGTGAAATAAGCGTGTGTGATAGATATGTGTATATGTGCGTGGGTGAGATAGTTCAAAAGTCAACAGAGGACCAAGGAAACAAACGTGCCTAGTCTGTCTACGTGCGAGTACATTTGGAATCGAACTAAAGAGATAGAGAGAGAGAGAATATGGTCATCTTTTTTTATAGGCTTAAAGAGCGCTCCCTTTCAGGAATTCTGGCAAAACCAAGTGGGATAATCACATTCTTATCCTGAGTATTATGAATTTTGAAAAAAATTTACATAAAAATGATAAAAGCCCAAAATACAAAATTTACAAAAATAAAAAAATTAAAATTATCTCATACGTTCAGTAAAGTTTCATTACGTTATTTAAGAAATGCACATATATCAAAATAGCAGTTTCCATGAAAAATGCACCCAAAAGAAAATCTAAAATAATTATTAAATATTTGAAAACATTAAAAAAAATGATCACCAGGTATATCTGTTACCTCCACTTATTTAATTTTATGAAATTTTGAGAAATTCTTTTTAGTGTTTATATTAGTCATAAGCACGATTCCTTGAAATTTAAATCCCCATTTTTTTTTTAAACAGGACACCCAGTTACAGAAAATCTGCTCTGAATCATAATAAAAAAATGCAATAAAACTGACATTATTTAATTAGAAAAGCATTTAACTGCTTTTACGAATGAGATATATTATGGCCACTATTGTGCTAGGAAAATGTTTTTCAATGAATAATGAATTTAAAGATTTTTATTGCTTTTTAATTTCAATTAGAATAATTTATGTTTTAGCATTTAAAATTCTGTATTTTATAGCAGTTAGGTGATATTGTTTAGTAAAAATTATATTTACTAATCATGAATGGAAAAACTTACTACAATTCAACCACCACCCCCGTATTTTAAGAAGAATCTAGAATTTGCGTGTGTGTAAACATGCCAATTTTTGTAAATACGGACATACATACACGACATTATCAGATAATAAGAGTGGTAATTTTCTAACGTTTACTTAACAAGAGTCTTTGTAAGCAATACTATAATGGTTAATTAGCTAAAATACAATAAAATATTACAATGTTCAAAATATTTGAAATTTTTAAGATTACTGGATAATTAAAATATATATTTCCCCCTACCTAAATCATGAAATCGTCAGATTGATAAATGCCAAAACTTCATAAAAATGCCCACGTCTGTGTTAAAAAATGTTTTTCTGTGATATTTTAAACTGAAAGTAATTATTGTTTTAATTCAGATTATTTAAACTTTAAATTAGCTAATTTTTCTCAAATAAAGTTTCAGGATAGTATGGCTTTATTTTTTGGAAAATTTTAAAGTAAATTATGTTGTTTACAGATTTTTCAATATGACCAGTCTTAGCAAGTGAAAAAATACCACACAAATCAATTTAAATTCATTTTGAAATTGATGTAATGGAATAACCTGTCACCCCCATGAGTGACTACACTATAGGTAGTAAGTACCTATAAGTAGCTGTAAGTCAACTCAATAGTCTTGCTGAAATCTTTTCGGCTGTACTGTCAAACACTCTGCCTTCGAGCATAGAGGATCCCCAGACAAGGCTATGCTTTTTTACGGGGTCTACGGGGAATTTTTGTTCGAGCCTACGGGATCGGATACCCCACGTTAAATTCGGCCTTGTGCCACATCTGACCACGTGGGGCGGTTGTCAAATATCCTAGCTGAAATCTTTTCAGCTATACAGTCAAACTTGGACGAGGCTATGCCGAAGGGTAGTCTCTCGTTCAGGGAAGTAGACCGACCTGATCTCGTTTATGCAGGTTCTATGGGGAAATTTTGCTCGAGACTAAGGGCTCGAAGACCCACGTTAAACTCGGCCTTGTGCCACATCTACTCTCGTGGCAGGGGGGGGTGAGTAAATATCGTCTAGCTGAAATCTTTTCAGCTATAAGGTCGAACTCTCTGCCTTTGAGCAGACAGGAACTCGGACGAGGTTTTGCCGAAGGGCAGAGTCTCGTTCAGGGCAGTAGATCGACCCGATCCCATTTATGCAGAGTCTACGGGGATTTTTTGGCCGAGACTACTAGCTCGGGAACCCCACATTAAATTTGGCCTTGTACCACGTGTGACTGCGTGGGACAGTTGCTAAATATCGTCTAGCTGGAATCTGTTACTCAGATTTTAGCTGTTGTTGAACTCTACCTTCGTGCAGATAGGGAGGCGGACGAAGTTATGCCGAAGGCAGAGTCTCGTTCGAGGAGGTAGACAGATCCGATCACGTTTATGCGAGGTATACGGGGATTTTTTGGCCAAGCCTATGGGCTCAGGAACCCCACATTAAATTCGGCCTTGTGCCATATGTGAATGTGTGGCGCAGTTACTAGATACAGTCTATCTGGAATTTTTTTCCAGCTGTGCTGGTCAAACACTCTGCCTTCGAGCAGAGAGGATCCCCAGACAGGGCTATGCTGAAGGGCAGATTCTCGTCTCGGGAAACATCTCCCCGACCCCTCTTTTATACAGTGTCAACGGAAATCTTTGCTGAGCCTACAGGCTTGGATGCCCTACATTAAACTCAGCCTTGTGCCACATCTGATCACATGGGGAGTTTAGTAAATGCACTAGCTGGAATATTTTCCAGCTGTGCTGGTCGAACTCTCTGCCTTTGGGCAGAGAGGAACCCGGTCGAGGCTATGTCGAGAATGGCAGAGTCTCGTCCGGTGAGGTAGACAGACCCGATCCCTTTTATGCGGGGGTCTACAGGGATTTTTGGCCAAACCTATTGGCTCGGGAACTCCACATTAAATTCGGACTTGTGCCACATCCTACCTCGTGGGGAGGCTGGTAAATATTGTCTAGCTTAGATCTGTTGAGTACGACTCAGACGTACACGAGAACCACCGATCTTCCAATAGTAGCACTTAGTACTGGATTGACTTGCGACGACCTTGTGCATAAGTGTTACCTTTATTCTTATTGTACTGGTTTTTACAATAAACCTTTACTTATTTTATCCGCCGTGTTTTTCAAATATATATTCCTATTAGCACGGAATATAACAGAAATATTGCAAATTGTTTTGCTAATTGGGAATATTAAATTTATTAGCTAGGAATTAAAACTAAAATGAATGATTTTTTCATGTTTAAAATACATTTTAGACTGTAGATTTGGCTTCTTTTTTTTTTTTTTTGTGGTACTGATCATATATAATGTCTAATAATATAGCAAAAATAAATTGTATCTCTCATTTTTTTTTAATGAGAGCAAATGGATATAGAATTTATCAAGTGTAAGTCCATCCAATTTCAACCCGATTCTAATTATGTGGCATTAATTAAAATATAACCTTGTCCCTACCGTTTAACTTTGATTATCCAAGTGAGGTGGGTAGTATTTTGTTTGTTAGGATAACTGTTTTGATAATTTAATAAAAAAACAAAAGAATGAAGCATTAGCACCTAAAAAAGCAGGTTTAAATATTTTGCCTTACTTCACTCATTAAAACAAATAAAATCAGAATATTCCTTTACAAAAAATCATGATATTTTATAAATTGATTTTATTTTTATTTATAAAAACTTTTTTAAAAGGAATATTCTGTGTTTAGCAAAAATACGAAACTGAAAGTTGAATTAATCATGAGTTAATTAAAAGAAATACACAAGAAATGCACGAAAGAAATGAGTTCGCTGAAGACGTTAAGTCTAAAAGTTCATGGAAATAAAGTTGTAACGATCTATATCACACACATGCATACATACTTACACAAATACAAATCATACAACGACAAGCATTCATTGGATAATAAATCAACACTACATTTTAATAGACAATTTACAAATCGATTAATGAATTAATCAAGGGTTAAGAAAGAAATGTAGTCGAAAACACACTTTTGGGAGAAAAAATTACAGAAGCTTTCTTGAGTCTCCCAAAAAACGCTCACTGATTGGTCAATGCCAAACAACCATTGTCTGCACGTGAAGAACAATTCTTTCGCCAAAAATTTTTTTTTAGCCGATGATTTTTACCTATAAAAAATAAAAAATATTCTTAGATAATTAGTGAGATTTCAGCTTTTAAAATTGGAAAACAAAACAATGCGCCAATCTTCTCACATGCTGAATATTCCTTACACTCACATAATCTTTTCCTTACACAGAAAAACTGTTGAAAACATTTATTACCAGAAACTATCACAAACTTTCTTTCTTTCAGTGAACTTTGGAATAAGAATAATAGTTAGAGACAACTCTTGTTTTACTCAATGCATCTTCTTTCACATCCTTGTTTGTACATCTTGTTAAATACATATTTTATATGTAATGATGTCTTTGGCTTATCCTTTTTTTACCTCAGTTTGGTTTCCTAATCTAAGTTAAATTAATGTGGTGAAGTCCGCCACAAAGTTCATTGAGCTGGTGAGGATCGATCAGTTTTATTTTTTTTTATTTATATTTATGTATAAGTTATAAGTTATGTATAAGTTATAACATTTACCGGATACTGATTTTTTTTTTCATATGACTGATGACTATAGTGAAAACAAAAAATGATCGATTATTGATTATGAATGCAAAGGATTAAGAAAGAAGAGAGTGAATCCATTCATTAGAACGTTGCTAACAAAAAGAAATACAAGAGTTGCTTCCCTTAGTAAACGAAAAATGGATTCACACGATCTAAGGGACATAACCTTTTAGATTGCACTCAAAATTTCTTCTGGTTATGTATTTTTTCTTTTGTTTTAAGTTTAAAAAATAAAACACGCACCATTGATAGTAAGGATTTCAGATAACATCAAAACAAATTAGAATAAAATTTGACTCATTTCATGTTCTCACAGTAAAATTCGACAAATCAACTTGAGAAACCAATTCATTAAAATTCTCAATTCACATCATAAATAATAATGCATTTTTCATGTAAAACTTTGTTTGTTTACCTGTTTTCCTTTCTGCTTTCAAAAGTTCATTGAGACCAGTTTTATAGTTCCTCTTTAATTTTTTTTTTAACTCATGAGACTATTTAAAATTATGAAACTTTTTTAAAATTCTACAAAATATGTTTTTTGTTTTAATAATTTCAGGATTTAAATTGTTCCTACAACTGTAGAATAATCTTTACTATCACAAATGAGTGTTTTTAGTCAATATCTCAAATAGTAATTTTCTTGAAATCAATTGTTTTATCATTAATTATTGATTGAAATATTGATCTATAGTTTTCTAAATTTTGCTGTTGATGCAACTGTATGCTAATCCTTTGTAAAATATTCCTCCTAGAAATGTTCTTTTGACAATTCTGATGTGTGTGACAAATATGACAAAACATTTATTTCTTAAAATTAAATGTAACTAATTAAATATGGACATTAAGATCTGTTAAAACTGAATCCCATTCATACATATGGCAATAACTTTGAGAATATGTAAATGTTGATTTTTCTTAAAGGTGTATTTTAGTAAACAATAACATAATGTAATAACTATATTAGTTACAAGGGCTTGGTAGTAATAATGATGGTGACAACAATGTCAAATGTACAGCTTGTTGATGTGAATAACTTTGCATCTTCAGTTATCTTAATGGTTTGTTCTCTTGATCAATTATAGACTTTTGAAGAAAGCTCCAATTCCAAATTCATTCAATCCAAAAACAGATGACACTGTTGGTGACATTGATCTCTCAACATTTGACTTTGATTTTGCTACCAGTTTTGAGCAGTAAACTCGCTTCTCTCAGTGCAGAAGAGGTTTTGCATACATTACCTGGAGTTGGTAACTCATTGTCTTCAGCTCCAGCTTCACCTACAGCCAAGTCGTCCACTTACACGTCTCTTATTAATACTTAATGCTGTTCATACTGTTGAATGGATGTTCTTGAAGACTTAGATAACATAGTGCAAATTTGATTGAAATCTGAGATAACTCTGTTAAAAAAATTTAAATCTTTGAACATACAAGAAAAACATTTTTTTCCTTTCTAATTTTAAGGAAAAACATTTAACTTGTTATTGATGCATCCACTAAATTTCTTGTTTTTATGGGGTGATTTATAATCACTTCTTCTCATAAATCAAGACCAGATAAGACACCAAAATGCTGCTATTTATTTTGATTTTTTTGTCTTTTATCAAATTTTTATCAAATTCCAGCACACAATTGAGCTGTTTGATTGCTATTCTGTTTTTTGATTCTTTGCAATATCAGTTCTTTATTTAAGAAATATATTAAGAAATAAATTACTCTTATTACATTCAAACTAAGCATAATCATTTGAGACCCAAAATAGAACATATATCATGACATGATGATCATTTATTTATTTTGTTTGTTCATATTTATTTTAGTGTAGTAAGTTCATAAAAAGGCAAGATAAATTTATTCATCATTTCCCCACTGATATTTCCATCCAATCCTTTCATCCCATTATTTGTCAAAGAAAGAAAAAAATCATGTCAAGTTGATAATGAAAAATTCAACTTGTGATCATTTTCTTTTTTAATAGAAAAAAATGTTTTTTGCATATAGTCATACAGATCCAGAAAAACTTCAAACTATATTATATTATATATATATATATATATATATATATATATATAATAAAAATATAAATAAAACACTTGCTATTCCATCAATAGAAAAAATGGATTTGAAATAAAGTAAAAATTGACTTTTTTTATTGAACCTGCACCCAAACTAATTAATATGAATCTAATTCAAATCTGTTTACTAAGTGTATACAAACATGCAAATTAATTGGTTCTAAGGTTGGTACAATTATAAAATAATGCTATGGTAAAAAAAATGATGTAACTGGTCTTGGCGACTTATTACAACTTGATAATTGACACTAAAAAAAAAGAAGATATTCTGTAAATTTTTTTTAACAAGATAAAAAATTTAATCTTCAGAATCTTTTTTTAAAGAATATGGAGAAAAAAATCAAATAAGACAGACATGCACATATAACCTAACTATTTTATATATTCTTTAAATGGCAGTAATTAAATATATGTGGAATTCTTGTCTGAGTGCCAACATTCCATATATGATATTTGAGCCAATGATTTTTTTTATTCTGTAAAGTGTTAAAAATTATAAAAAAATTCTTTTTAATAAAAGAAATAACAAACTCTGTACTGAACATGTTATTACAACATCAGCAGGAACGTTGCTGTGATATACTTGTCATTCATTTTGAAATTTTAAAATTCTATTCCATATGCTAAAGGGATAAACTGAATAATTAAGATAAAAATAACAAGAAAAAGAAGACAAATGAGAAAAAAATCAAAACATTCATACAGGAAAAAATAAAGGATCCAATATACCCAGTTAGTTCCTTGGCTGAAACAATTTTTTCCTCCCTCTCATTTGTTTTGTTCCTTTCTTTATGCTTATCTTTGGTATGAAGAAAAAATAGTCCTTGAAATAAAGAAAATTCTTCATTACAATGCCACATTTCATAAGGGAAGAAAAGCTTCTGGTGATAAGCAACTGCCAACAAGCATTTACAAACTAGATGATTCTGCAACAAAAATATCAGATAAAATGAGAGTAAATTCTGTAACAAAATCCCTCATTTGGTTGGTAGATTAGGAGTCAGAGGCTTAACACAGCTGCCTATTTTTGGGGCATGTTAAACAAAGATACTACAAAATCTCAAGTGTTTCTTGTTGCCTTCTTGAGACTTTGTATTTGATATTTTGAAACCATTTTCTACTTACTGTGTCATTATTGATGAGGTTAGCTCATCTTTGACTTTAGCACACCTCCAATGCATTTTCTAATTTTAATATAACATTATCACATTACAATCTCTCTCCCACACACCAAAAACTTTTCAGAATTGGTATTATTAACCATTGTAAAATGAATTTACATATGCTTCAAAATGCTCTTCCCATTTTACAGTGGTATTTATTCACAGAAAGCAATCATTTCTAAACTTAATCAGAACTTAGATTGAATTACCTTAGAGACAAATTTGGTTCTCAATTGTTAATTGATTACAATTTTATTCCTTATTTCTCTTATTTTCAACATTTGTTCAGCAGCAAAACATGTCATGAATCCCAGTTCATTTTAAGTCTCTTTTACTTGTGTGTCTGTATGGGGGTGAGGAATCTCTTTTTGAATGTTTTTCAAGCAAGATGTATATTAATTATTTGGATTATTTTTTTTTTAGGATCTATTAATGTTGCTAATCATTGTATGCTTGCAAATGTGTGCATATGTACATTTATGTAAAACTATAGTAAAAATGTTGATCCTGTGAAATTTTGGCAGTCAGAAATTATATTTGGGGTGAAATCAGATCCCTTACCACCTTTTTAAACTATTAACTTCATAGCTTTTATCTTCATGAACACATTAATTTTTTTATTGTTTTTTTGCTTTGTTTTTTTTTAAGGTGATTTATCAGAGATTGCCAATATATTTTTGCATTAATATATATATCTATCTATATATCACATATAAATAAAAAATTCAAACTTTACTTTAATGCAATTTAAAAAATATAAGAAAATAAGTGTTTCTAATTTTTATAAATCCCTTCAAAATGTAATTCTCAAACTGTCAAATATCTAGTCACAAAATTGTCTTGCAAAAACTTACACATGTAAAAGTGTGTATGTATATGTATTCATACACACAAGTCAAGAAAGGTCTGGAAATTGGATTATACTGCTGTGGGTTTCCCAGTGACTGGGGTAGGCAGCAGTTAGCTAGTTCTCACTCCTTCTTTCCAAGAATCCCTATCAAGCGATCTAATGTAAGCAAGGCCACACTCCTGCACATCCCTCTCAATGCAGTCCTTCCATGCACGTACACACAAAAGGTCATGAACTACCATCTTTTTGGTTACTAGCACCAGTGTAAACCTGTGCTTTGTTCGCCTTCTTTCTCAACAAATGTAATGCCTCTCTTTTTTATTTTGATATAAGACATGTGCTGGTTTTAAATTCTCTCCCCCTTGGTTATAGACAGAATCTTTTTGCTATTTGTTATTTTTTAGTTTTATCATGACCATTCCATAATAGCAATTTTTGGTATTATTTGTTTTATTTCAAGATTTTGAATATTTTTAAAGAATTTCCTCTTCCATAATCTATTTCTCTGACAAGAATTTTTATCGTTAATTTTTATCAATATATTAAAGATGGTAAACAATTTACAAACAGTTTCTATTTTCTTTTACAGTAGACAATGGCAAGCTCTCAAAGATCTAAGGTTTGAAAATTCTAGATTTTAAATTTAAGCAAAATTCTTGGTTATGCTGCAGTTAATTAGCTTTTGTGAAATTTCATTATTAAAAATGAATCATATTTGAAAGAGAAAAAAAAAATAAAGCACTCACGAGGAAACTTATTTTTCCCCTGTTAATTGATTGTTTTAATTAAAATTAAAATTGAAAAAATATCCATTCTTTCTACCCATATTACTTATTTTTTTCATTTCAAATCCATGTTCAGCTAAGTTTATATAGTTTAACTAAAATGTTTTACAGTTTCTTACTTCCAAACCCTGCAGTTAAAGAGCCCCTATTGTGTATTGTTCACAAATTTTCCCACTTATAACCCCAACTTTTTTGTTTTTTTTTTTTCCTCCCTTAAATTAACATGTCATCCAAAGATGAGCTTTTGGTTTTTTTTAAAAAAAAAAAAAATAAAAAAAATAAAAAAAAAAAAAAAAAGAATTAAAACAAACAAAAATAACCCAAAAAAATAATACTTTAATAAGAAAAACTTCTATTACACATACACACACACATTAAAAATATATAAATATATATGTCCATTTTATAAATATAAAATAAAGGTATCCATTTTTAGAAAGAATTGATTTTGAAAAAAAAAAAAAAAAAAAATGACCATAAAAATAAAGTTAAAACTAGCTTAAATTATAATTGATGACCATTCTGTCTCCCTATAGTTCCCTGTTCCTATATTCTAGGAAATCACACTGTAACTCTTATATTTATGTCTTTATTAGCATCATAATCCTCTTTCTCCTTTTTGTAACTTAGGAGAGAAAGATGATGTATTTATTGTTTTGCTTATATTTCTTGCTAACAAAAATGAGAGAGTCTGTCAGTCAGCAGTTAACATGAAAAAAAAAAGCATAAAATTAAGTTCCAGAAACAACTCTCTGTCTGTTTCTTTGGGTATAAAAGATGGTGAGGCATTGATTGTCCTTATAAATTTAAATATTTAAATTAACCATCATTTATTCCAAGCAAATATTATGCATACATCATTATGAATAATCCCAAACACAAAACAGTTTATTCAAAAACATATTAAAATTTGGAAATTTTCCAAAATTTTTTATGCTGGTTTCTTTGTTATTGTCCTTGGTTTTGCTCATAAAAATTTTTAACAAATGGATTGAATTTATTCAGGAAATTTAGTAGGAGTCAAATTAAATTAAAAACTTTTTAAATTTAATGAAAAAAAAATTTTTTCAAAACATGGCATTTCATGAATCAACCCACCCTTATAACCAGGCCTTTTTCCTCAAAGCATTTTTTTAATAAAATTTTCTCCCTGTTGTCATTTAGTCAAAAAATGTTAGAAGTTAAATTAAAACAAAAAGTTTTTATAAAATTAATTTTAAAATTTATAAAGTCTTTAAAACATCATTATGATCAGAATCTCTCTACTTGGGACAATAAGAATTTATTTAAAAAAAATTTTTAATGAAATCTTGCCAATTGTTGTAAAACTAGTCAAGAAATTTAGCCTTTAAATTAAAATAAACCTACAATAAAAAAAAAATTCTTTTGAAAAGTAGGATTTTAAGATTTTGTTTGAAAAAAGAAAACCCAAATGTTAAAAACTATCCGGTATTTTTAATTTTAGTATAAATATAGACTATTTAAAAGCACCAGAATCTACTACTTTTAAAAAAAAAAAATTATTAAAAAGGAAAATTTACAAGATATAAATTTTCTTAATTGTTTTTTTTTTTTTATATGAAATAGTTTTTTTTTGTTTCGCATCCCCCACAAAAAAATTTGAACCGGGAACATGAACTTGTTTTCAGCCATAAGTAGAATTGATTTTGGTGCCCATTCAAACCTGACAACCTATTTAAAAAATTAGGTAAAATTTAAGAAAATCTGACTTAAAACAGTAAAATAACAAATTTGAGAAAAGACATTCTTTTTTGCAAAAATGGTTTTATTTGTCTATGAACAATACTGTTAAAAAAAAGGGAAATAATAGTCAGCATAGGTCTGAAACTGGGAGAATATCAACTGCCTTTTTCTCAGTTGGGAGTCCCTCAACATGGATGAATAAAATTACTGAAAAAAATTGAATTCTTTAAAAAAGAAAAAGATTTTGTTTGAAAAGGAAAAAAGAATTTCTCCAATTGCAATTGCTGTATAATCAATACTGTATAAAATCCTTTCCTAAAAAAAAAAGTAATTTTGTCCAAAAAATTTACAAGATATGTATTGAAATAAACTTTTTTTTTATATGTAAGTTTGAACCCAGTGGATTGAACTGTTTTACAACCTCATAAAATAAGATTTTAAAAAATAAAATAAAAAAAAAAAAACCTGTTTAAAAAAAAAAAATTAATTTCTAAAATTTAAGAAAAATGAGATTTAAAAGATTAAAACACAAATTTGTTAAATTGTTTGCATTTCTAAAATATAATGGCTTTTGTCTTTTAAAACTTTAAAAAAAAATTCCAAATAATTTTAGTAGTGATGTGTTCAACTGTCTTTTATTTTCAGTCTCAAGTGGATGAATTTGTAATTAACCAAATTCATTGAAATGGTTTAATACAGAAAATTTTTTAATAGGTAAAGGGGTTTTGAATTAAAAATATGCTTAAAATATATTTAAAATTTTTTTTATTTTTTTCCACTTTTGATAAATACATTAAAAAAAATTGATAATGTTGATTAAAATCAAACAAAAATGTTTGATTTTTTTCCTTAAATCACCAGTTTGGCAACCATTTTTTTTTTTACTTTAAAACAAAAGTAATCCATTTTTTATGTAATGTTCTTTATACAAATACATAACTTCACTTTGATTTAGTAAATTAAATGACAACATTGTTTTTTCATTTTATAAAATTGACTTTTTAATTTTTCCCCATTTAATTTAATTCCAATTTAAAATGGTCTCCATGTCCTTTTTTTTATTAAGTCAGTTAAAATTTTTCATTGTTAAAACTGAAATGGTTTATGTTTGGCTGAAATTTTTGATGAAAGAAACTCCCATATGATCCAAAGTATGTTGAATATTTTTATTATTTTTTTTTCTGACTGAAATACATTAAGAGCCTGAAATTGAAAAGAAAATATACAAATTTCCCAAAAAAGTTTCTTGAGTTTTTCTTCTCTCAATGATGATGTGATTTTGTGAGCATGATTTTTGAAGAATCCATTTTTTTGTAATTGCATTTTCCAAATATATCTCTTTGTGAAGGTAAAACTAACAAATGACAAGATGTAATTTTTTCAAGCAAAAATGTAGTCTGCAATTTTTCCCATTTATTTTAATTCAAAGAAAGAAAATAATTGTATCAACTTTCATCTACTGCTTATATAGATGCCTGTGTTGGTATTAGAGCAGCCTTGTGAGAGTTTGGAATCTTTATGGAATGCAAACTTAGGGATTGTGATATGTAAGATACTTTGCTCAAGTGCATTTAGGACACTTCCCTGTAAACCATTTTAAAGGCTCATTTGGCTAACAATGCTTAATTAACCTGTTGCAATTAAATTGCCTGTGATTACTTTGATCAAAAAATTGCATTTTTACTATAATTCTATTTCTACTTTGATTGTTAATTTATTTTAACCATTGGACTTCCTTCATCAATAAAAGATTTTAATACAAAGAGATTATAAAATAAAAAAACACTCTGAGATGAAATGTTTTTTGTATATGAAGACAGAAATGTTTTTTCAAATATTGTAAATTGTACAACTTATGATTAATTCTGCTAAGATTGTTAATTCAGTGAATATACATGTGGAAAACTTAATTTTGAATTGTTGAAACCATAACTATCTGAAGAGATGTTCTAACATTTCTTTTCAATTTAAGAAATTACAACTCAATACTTTTAGATATTTTGGTTATCAAAGTATAAAACAGAAATTATTAATAATGATAATCTATATATTTTTTCTCTGATTGTGTTTGAACCCAATTGATAGAGCACATTATATTAGTTTTTTTCCCTTCATTCTAATATATATTATGACCTTAGTAAATACATCTGATCAGTCATTTAAGCAGAAGAGCTTGAAAATAAGAGGAATAACTTGAGTATTTGTACATAATGGTTGTGTATAATATACAAAATTTCCATGAAACATTGTAAATAGGTTTATTTTGTTACAAATCAGTTCAGCTATGTGCCTTCATGATACACACTTAGGTGATCATGTATCTTTTGATACATGACTGACGAGGCAGATTTTTCCTGCAGTAGGTTGCCATTTCTTTCTGCAGCAGACCAGTTGCTAGAACCGGTCTGTCCTGCTATTTACATATAGTTGGGGGTAGAAGAAGAAGATTCATACCTTTCTCAAAGGTATTAGCACATAAGTGAATGTAATGTATCTGACTGAAATTCGAACTTGGCTCTCCGATTCCTCAACAAAATAAGACATGGCATCTGCACCATGTGGAACCATCATGCTACACTTAAAATCTCAAGGTTTTGAAATCAGGTGAAGTCATGTAAATTCTATTCAGGTTCTATTCAGGTTAAAAAAGTAAACAACTTGCAATTTTTGCCATTTCATTTTATCAACATATTCATTAAATTCTATCATCTATTTCAGGTATATTTTCTTTTTAGATAAAGATTGTCAATTATGTATGCAGTCAAAGTTCTCCAGGATGAATCACTCTTCTTTGCAATATGATTGGCCTTATTGTTTTGGTTAATGAAAAACGTTTAAAGAACAAATATTGTTCAAATTAGTCTGCATCTCTTTTGAAATATGAGAAATTGTTTAGCTATTTATTTCTCATTTGAATATCAGTCATATCCTTTTTTTATGTTTGTAAGTCAATGATTAGTTAAGTATGTCAAAATTACACTGGAATGAAATGTTTTCAGAAAAACAAAGGAATCTAAAACTGACTAAGTTGTTTGGATTTAGTGTTTTATTATTATTATTACTTCTGGAATCTTATTTACTTTCATTTAGTCTTTCCTTTTAATTCCCTGAAAATTGATGGCATCATCTAATTGTCTGATTGAAGATTCTTGATATTTAAAAGAGCACAAATTATCAGGAGATATTTTGATATCATATTGGTAACTAAGTATAATGAAATATTGTTAATGGATAAATAACACCCTATTTGGAAAGATCACTGACTTCATAAAATGAACGTTTAGGAAATTATTCAAAACAATAAAATCATAGTTTTACTGTTGAAATTTACTCAGTTTAGTTTAGTTTGTATGGAACAAAACTGCAAGTATCGAGTACTCAGTATGGACCAAACTCACTTCAGAGTAGTAAAATACTAGCCATTAAATTGAAAACCTAATTCATTCATCTTTAAGTTTTCTTGCATTCTAATTCAACTATACTTTTCTTAATTATAGCATAACTCAGACTATTATTTCATACTAACAGCACATTTTCTTTGATTTTGCTTTCATCTGTAGCACTTTACAATGTCAGTTTACTTAAAAACGTCTCTTCTTATCTACAAGTTCATTTGAACTGTACAAATGACATCAATACTATAACTATTTATAATGATATAAACATATATAATATTATATAAACACTGCAATAATTTATTTACAATCCATACAGTTGTGATTGGTATGAGGAGAATTAGGCTTAGGTGCAGGAAAAGATTGTGTAGATATTATATTGGGGAAATCTCTGAAACAATGCTGAAATTAATATATTGCAGCTACCCAAATCACAAACAGAGAAATAATTATATAGCCAGTTTCCATTTGGTTACAATGACATAAATGTTGAAAACACTTAAATTCCACTTGATTGAAAATGTGTTTAGGCTTTTCTAGTTGTGTAACTGATCTATATTTCACAAACAAATAAAGTATATAATATTTTCAAAATTTCCTGAATTCCAATAAATTTAATTATCGATTTAATTCAATATTAAATTATAGCAATTTAGAAGAATAAAATTATGGTCTAAGCGAAATAAATATACTGTCATAAAAACAGTAACTTTCAAAATATAATAAAATATAAAATAAATATATATTGAAAATAGCATATGTGTATATTGTCATTAATATAGTAAGAAATAGCAATTAAAAATATCCAATGAACTTGATTTCCTGTGCTGTTTAACAAGACGGGTCAGTCCTCCTTATTTTATAAGATTGATGCAAAATGTTATATTAGCAGTTATTCATTAAATGAAGATTAATATGAGAATAAAAATAAAATTATTAAAATAAAGGAAGTAACTGTTGGATAATATAGACATTGAAAAAAAAGTCTAACAGAAGTTACTTCCCATTGAAGACAATATGCTCCTGTGTTTAAATTTTCAGTTTAATGGAGGTAACAACATTTTAGGCTACAAGTGTTAATAAATAACAAGATAATTTATCAAATTAATGCCTTTTATCAATCCCTAAAAATTGCTGTCTTGAAATTTTTTTCACATTATCAATTTTTCTCATTTTCCATCATATTTTCCTTTTTTGGTTATTAGTTCCCAACTTTGGCTCATGATGCGGATAACTTGGCAAGAAAATGTGGGCAGTGGTTTATAAGAAATACAAAATAATTTGAATGGTTCATATGAAGACACTCTGAAATAGTTATTTTTTTAAATATAAATGCACTCTTGTTTAGACATAGGTGCAAATGTTGCAGGATTTAGGAGTGTTGTAGTTCCTTTGTGCCACAAAATTTATAGTAAATTTCCTTAAGCAAAGACACTAAGCAACATGGAAAAGTTCACAAGGCCCAAATAATTTAATACAGATTCAAATTCATTTGAGGCTGCAAAAACATGCAAGCATTGGTTGGGAAATTTCAATAATTTCCTAGAATCTCTGGCAGCAGAATCTTAACCTATTTGTCACTTATGCAGAATCTAAATGTTTATGCAAAATATGATGAGACCCTGAAGATGATATAAATTAAATCAAAGAATAGCTTTATTGCTTGGCATTTTTTCACAATGTATAAACAACAATTAAGAGACATTTCTAGTAGAAATAAAATCTCTAACAACATCTGCAATTTTATAAATGTCATGATTAATATAAATCTGAATCCATTCCTGGTGTTTCATTATTGGCATCATGGCAATCAGGAGGAAGTAAAAATAGCTTGGAACAAATCTCTAGACTTGATTACTGCCTTTGATTCTGCTAGATCACTAAACTTTGCCAATGTTTTAGTGCAGGGGTCTCCAAAGTGGTCAATATCAACCCCAGTGGATTGACAAATTCCTAGTGGTCAGAAAGGAGTCAATAAATGCCAGGGGATCAATTGAACTTTTGGGATTGAATGCTGAAATTCGTATCAGATTTAAAAATACATAAAATACAACTTGTTGATACATATATTGCTGACCATCCAACATACTTAGTGCATATACAAACCTACAGTCACACAGAGGCAGCAACAACAATTTTTATACTTATGGTATCATCAAACACTACAGAGACAGGACCCAACTGAGGCTAGAATTTATCCCAGTCGATATTTAAGGTTGAGAGACGAGGGATATCTTACGATGCAAACACCAATAATTAATTCTTCGTCCCTTTTGGCTCATTGCACAAATCCTTCTTCGAGGCAATGCAAACACCAATAATTAATTCTTCGCCCTTCTGGACTCGCCATAATTAACTTCTCATAGACGATGCGACTGACCGCAACTAGCTCTTCGTCCTTTTGGCTAGACGTCCACAGCATTCCGTTAAAATTCTCAACAGTTAATTCAAGACCTGACCGAACTCTGAGACCCTACTTTGAACCTGAACACAAAGAAAAAACACAAAAAAATCACATACACTCTCAATTCACTGGACTCTAATCTGCTTTGAACCCGTACCTAAAAAAAATATACATAACATTTCACTCACACTAACAAAAACTCGCAGTGAGTATTTTTCTTTGTATGTATAATATTCTGGTAGATTGACTTTTCTGGAACTGTCTTCTTCAAGAACTTTTCCCGCCTTTAGCCATCTTGCTTTCTATTTTGGCGCGGAACCCTTTTTCCAGATCTACTTGTTTTCCTGTATTTAATAAAAACTACTCTTGTTTAAATCCAGTCTTTTTCTGTCATTCCGTGCAGGCTATCTCGTTAATGTTTTTTATTTTATGCACGTGTGGACTAACCACATTCCTTCGTTGTTCATTCACGCATTTTTATTTTTTTCATTGCTTGTAGACTCGGTAGTTTAGTGTGGTGTCTGGCACAAGGCCACTTAGTAATAAACCAGCACTGCACCCTACCGGGCCTGCAACACTCTGAACTTCTGTCACAGAACCCAAGATTCTCCTTTGCAGAACACCTGGGTTCCTTGGAACCTACTTTGGGAACCTCTGGTATATAGACTAATTCATTAGTATAGTGACTTCAGTGTTCATTGTTTTCATTACTTTATAGTCAATAAAATTTTAGCTATATATTGACATTTAATAGTTTGGGAGAAAAATTTACAGTCATTCTAAACACCAAAGCCATGCAACATTAGTAAAAGTTTCTATTTTATATTCTAAAAGTTTGGAGAATTTATGTACATATGTTACATGAAGCATTTCATAAAAAAATTAAAATGTCTATTTATAAGCAATTTAATTATTTATTTTTGGTAAATAGACGAAAATTGAGTATATCCAAATAACTTATGTGAAAAAATAAATTAAAAGAAATAAATAAAAATACAAAGTAAATAGGAAGAAACAATTATAATTTATAATTGTTTCTTTACAATTTATAAAGCAATATTTTTTATTTATTAATTTTAATTATTTGTAATTAAAATTTCTCATTTTTAATCGCGTTCCATCTTTCCCTCCTCGTTTGTTATATTGAATGTGTCTTTGATTGTTTTCCAATTTACCAACGTATACCTTTGAAAAAGTGTTGGTCGAAAGGTCTCTAAGGTATAACATGCCGTCCGTTTTTTTTTTTAAATCTATATTTTATAATGAATAAACAAATTTCTGATTATCTCCCTTACACTTGTTGATTTTATGTGCATTTTTGGCTTATATTCTTAAATTATTGCTTGAAAAATATATATTTCACTAATTTCAGTTTCCATGTATGTAGGCGTGGATTCCATTTGTATATTTAGAGGATTCCGGAATTGGTCTCATGGGCTTCTCGGTGTTCTCAACAACATTCATGGACTAACCTGAGAGAAAGGACTTGATGATTTTAAAAGTTTTTCCAGAATTTCCATAACTGTTGAATTTATAACAAACCATCAGACTACAAGTTGTCAAACGCCTTTAAGATCTCTAAAGTAATTACTACCATTTAGTGCCTTACTAATTCTGTGGGTAATGACAGTAAAAGCAGATAGTGTAAAGGAGGGAAATTTATATTGCTCATTCCTCAAGTGGTTATTTCTGGGTAAGGTGATCAACATCACTTCTTGAAACGAAAGGCACTCCCTGTTATGCTGTTCCATAGAATGATTTATTTTGGTACACAAAAGAAGACTGGGTCAGCTTCAGATCTTCCAGGGCGGAAGCTCCTTTCTCAGTTTTCAAATATACTACCCCAAAAATTGATGCCATCATTTTGGAATGGATTCTTACTGGAATGGAGAATTTTATAACTGTAACAATATGTTTTGTCACACATCTTTAGAAGATAAGGAGATAAATTCCTTCCATTTAATTCCACTCTGTTATCAGAGTTTTGTAGGAATTTTGTCTCCATCTTTGAGTCAACATAAGTACCAGTGTTTTCAGAATTCAAGTCTCCAGTCCGTTTTGGAAACAGCAAACATAACATTTCATCAATGATTTTAGGTAGTCATAAAAGTAGTATTTTGAAGATCTGACCACCCATGTGGCTTTGGGGTGGTCCTAAACCTGGAACACAAGTAGATGGATGGGGGTGGAGCCTAGCGATTATCCATATAAGCAGAGGCAGGCAGGAAGCCGGGATAGAAAAGCCATGAGAAAAGTAGGTTGGTGACCAGAGGAGTAGGTAGCTGCCCATCGGCCAGTGACAAACCGAAGTTGGGGAGATAACAGTTCAGCTGGAAGAAAAGATAGCCAGCCAATTGAGAAATCGTATTGTTGTAAACTCCCAACCAGTATCTTTAAATTCATTTGTGGTCAATATTATTTGTTGAAAGTGATCCCGGCCAAGGAGACGAACCTGCGCACATAACGAGTTGAGTGTATATGCAAATACACAATTTTGGATGTCATCACTGGTGCTTTGAACGATGGACGATCGGAGAACGTTGTCACGAATATTGTCACAATTTCACCACGAAAGAGCGTCACATAACCCAGAAAAAATCAGTAATAACCAAACAGGCAGCTCAAATGCTGCAGCCATAGCTCACCATAAGCACCACTACAGTATCTATCACAGTGAGTGTCGTAGTAGAACACTTTCTGCATTCAGAACTGCCTGCAATCGGTGAGAAAGAGTTATAGAAAATGCAAAAAATAGTTATGCACTGTTGATATCCTAATTTGTCATTACTTGCAGAATCATTGAGGCTCTAGAGAACAAATACATCTCAAGGACGATCCCATTAGATATTTCAAAGGTCCTTGACAAAATGTGGCATAAAGGGTTACTGCACAAGTGATTAATTGTCTGCTCAACTTTCTTACTTTACATAAATGATCTGCTTCATAGTATACTCCGATCATTTGTCAAGATGTATGCTGGTGATACAACGGTATATGGGTGCACCTCTCAAACTCTAGATGACCAGAGTTTGGTAGCTGACCTCACATCTAACCTAGCTCAGTATGGGAAAAACTGGCTGGTTACATTCAATGCCTGCAAAACCAAACTAGTGAGATTCCATTATTGCGACCACTCAAAACTTTCACCAATCATGGAGGCCCCACTACCTTGAGCACCTACACAACTGAGATCTCAAGTGGAACTCGAACACATGATACATCGTTAAAAATACTGGAAAAATGGTCGGTTACCTGTACCACCCCATTAACTACCTGACACCGCTTGCTATCCTCTACATTTACAAGAGCCAAGATAAAACCAAAAATGAAGTACTGCTGCCACATATGGACAGGAACTGCACAGTCTTTACTTTATAGTTACGATAGTGCCTAAAAACGTCTCCACGTCTTTGTGGGTGACAAATTATTTCCCACCCTTCAACCCTTTTCTCACAGTCGCAATATCACTATTTTCATGAAAAGTGTTCAAACGAACTACATTCTTTAGTTCCATCAGTTTTAACCTTCATAGCTTAGATCCGCCATGCCATACACAGTGTAGCGAACCACCTTCATTCCCTTCATATTACAATGGTGAGATTAAGTTCCCATGAATCGATGTTTTGTGGAAGCGACTCTCAAGTGGACGCTTCTCTGAACATTATAAATCTTAACCTGTTCAAGTTTAAGGTTAATTGTTATCTTTCCCTGCATATTCACTTTTACTGTGCCTCTTACTCTGTAACCCGCCACCTCAAGTGACTCTTGGGCCTTTTAAAGGACGGACATCATTCTAAAAATAACCAAAAACAGATACAAAAAGCTTGCTAATTAAAGTGCCTGATGGAGTAATAAAGTGATGAAGATGAATGCTCATCGGCAATGAAAACAGAGCAAACAGCTGAAACTTCCACAGACTTTGTAAACATTTCTCTTTCAAGCTTTACCAGGATTGGATATAATTCTGACCTATAGTTCTTAATAGTAATAACAGGTTTATCTGAATCACTAGCTTTTTTAGAATCAAGTTATCTGGTGAGTTTAGAAACTTCATGAGTCAAAATAGTGAGTTACAAAGTTTATGCTTCGTGAGAAGAAGGATATCAGTCTAGTGTGGAGTTTGAGGCAAAATTCAATTTCATGGGATGAAAGGCGATACAGGAGATATCGAGAAAATATGAGTTGTCCATCTTTCTTTTTTTTTTCCGTCATAAACGGCGATTCCAGAGTTTATACCAATGCTAAGAAACTACCAGTTTTCATATTTTCTCAGCGATGAATGACGTTCCAATGCCAATAGACAATACGTTTAGGTATGTTCAATATTTTGTTAAAAAAGAGCATACCCTGATGAAAAAAAAAAATTTGTCGCTTATTTATAAAGTAATTTTAAAAATTAAATACTTTCAAAAAATCTAATATTTTATTGATTTTTTTTTTTTTTTATGTGTCCAAAGCTTGCAAAATTTCCGTTCCTAAAATTGAATCTAAAAAGAAAATAATTAATAATTGCAGTATATCTCTCACTGAAAAAATAAATTAATTATATCTAAAAATAAAATTAAAATATCTAATGAAATAAGATGCAAAAAAGAAAATAAAAAATTTTGAAAATGCGATGATGATGGTCAGTCAGAGAATTTGACACGTGCGAGACAGAAGGAAAGCAAAGCAATTTCTTAAAGCCCTTCTTTTAAAACACAGGATCTATTATTTCTGAACCGTGCATCCATAGTTTTGTAGAAAGCGATTTTAATACATTTTTTGCATCTTAAAAATATTTTAAAGTACAACTGTGTCACAGATTGTATTAAGCTTTCAAATTTATGATATGTAAAAATAGATCATTTTAATAACAGCATTTCCAAAAAATACAAAGATTCAAACTTAATTTTAAAATATTTAACAAATTTATCACATTTTGTATTTTAAATTGGAAAAAAACAAACAATACTTGTAAAATTCATTTTTTTAGAAAAATATTTCAGACAATAGTGTCCTTAATATATACTGTTCATAAAAGCATTTTTTAAATTAAATAATGTCTTAGTTTTATTGGATTTTGTATTTTACAATTCAGAGCTGAATTTTGTGTAAAATCGGGTCGAAATTTACAAAAAAAAAAAAAAAAATCGGTGATTAATATTCTTCAAAGTCATCTGCTTTTAACTAATATACACACAAAATTACACAGAAGTCGAATATTCGAGACTTCATAAACTGAAATAAGTGGGGGTAATAGATGTAAAAATATTCTTACCATGACTTTCTAAAAACAAACCTTTCAAAAAAATAATTTCATTCATTTGTGAATAAGTTCTGAAAGTTTCACTAAAATCCCACAAGTATTTGATTTTTTGCAAGAATTTCCAAATTAATGTGGTTTTCAACTGAAAAAATGGCGCTAAAAAAATCTAATGGCAAATTTTACATGACCGCTGACATAAAAAACCCAAAAATAACAAGATTTTTTAACCAAAATTTTGAACGTGCTAGGAAGGATTACAAAATTTAAAAAATTTAAATTTGGTCTTTCCTCTTAATAATAGCATAAACATTTTGCCGCTAAAACTTTTTTTCATTAATTTTGGGGCTTTTTTCATCATGCTATGCTGTTTTTTTTTAATTATTAAAGATACCTAAATGGATTAATTAAAAATACTAATTTTTTTTATTAAAAAAAAAACAAAAATATTTGTTTGTCAACATGTTCAAATAATAATTTTCTTATCACACTGCCTCCTAAGATATCTTTCTTTAATCGTTTTGAATACAGAAATTATTTACAATCAAGAAACTTTTTTTCTTTGAGGAAAAAAAAAATAAAAGTTACAAATATTTTTAAACTCTATCAAATGTTTGAATAAACAATGGAATCTAAAAAAGAAAGAATGGAAAAAGGATTTTTCAAAGTTGTTAATAAAATTATCAAAATTAGAAAAGATTAATTGTATTAACTAAAGATGCAAAATATTTCATTGCACTGAGTAAGTGAAGAAAAAAACAGCCTGTTTTTTTGATTGTTTATCAATTGAGCGCGAACGCAGACCCCACACTTAGAAATAAGCGCACCCGAGTCGCCCACATTTGGGGCGATCGCAAAGGTCAACCCAACCGGAAATAATGGAAGGGCCTCGCTCTGGGAGAACGGCCTAGCTGATCAAGTTAACTCCTGTGCCAGGTAAGTATGAAATTCTTTCGACAAAATTTTCGTCTTATGTACGTCGAATGTTCTGTCACTGCCTGCGACGGTTTTGCACAGCTGAAACGTCACTTAAAAAAAATTGCCAGAAGAAACCAATCGAGCTAAAGCAATTTTTTCAATCAGCAAAATCTATTAGTAAGCCTTTCATTTTTGTTTCATTTACAAAAATCATAATTTAATCTGTTAATTCATGACAAGTTTTTTTTTTTGCACGCTCATCAAAGAGGTCAAGGTCTTTGAATCAAGAGGAAATAACTCGTTTAAAAATAGGTTCGATTTTCAAGAAAAAGAGCGACATTTTATTTTTACAAATCATTCATTCTAAATTTTTGTTTAGAAAAGGAAAAAAATTAATGTACACTCATTTCGGTTTATTTAAATATTTTCTTAATTCGGCCTAAAAAGCAAATGAATAATAAAGAAACCAAATTAATAAATAGTCAGAATTACCTCCCCTTTTACACCCTGATTAAAACATCGCATCTAAATTTCAGGCCTGTGGAGAGAGACAATTTAAAACTGCATTCAGTCTTTTCTTTTCTCTCTCTCCCACCTATTATTGAAAACTTTGAAAATCTAACAATGTAAAGATTTTTCTTTCTGAAAAAAAAAACAAAAAAACAAAAACCTTCAATTTTTATTTCAATTTACTAAAAGTTTTCCACAAATATTTCATTAAAGTAAAAAAGAAATTAAGAAAATTTCAAATCTGAATATCAGCAATAAAATTCAAGCTCAGAGTTTTTACCTCATTTCACAAAAATTTAATTTTGGCATTTTTTAAAAAGCCGTGAGACTTTTAAAGCTCTTGCTTACAAATGAATATGGAAAAGAAATTTTTTATAAACTAATTTTTAATAATGACGTTAAAAAAATTAAAATGCCTTTTTGGTAATTATTTTAAAAATATGAAAGCTGGAAAATAATATCAATCTATTTTCATTAGGTTAAGTCTTTTTTTCTTCTCAATTTATCTTTCACACACAACATAGATTTGCCTTACATCCTTTTTAGTTTTCAAATTGTTAATATTCAGGGGTATCAAATTGTAATAAGCTTTATAATGTATGATTAGCAAATATAGTTTTACTTAATAACAATATTTCCTAAGAGTTAATACAGTGAAAATGAATTTTTAAAGATTTAAAAACTTTATGAATTATTCAATTTAAAACTGTAAAAACTGAAAACAAATCTTGTAAAAATTAATTTTTCATCAAAAAAAGTTTTTTCCCTTCAAAATATTGTCTTTAATAGATATTATTTATAAAAGCAATTAAAAACTTCTCTAAGTGAAATATTTTTTAATTTTCGATTCAGAACAGATTTTTTTTTTGCAATATCAGATCTGTCATACCAAAAATCTGTTCTGAATCAAAAAATAAAAACGCAATAAAAGTAAAATATTAGAAAAGGTGGTGGCCTTTTGAAAAATGCATGATTTTCAAAAATTTTGGAAGAAAATTAAGTTAATTATTTTTGAAAATACCTAGAATGACATTTTGATCGATACCTGAGGATAATAGGATGTGCTGAAAGATAAATAGATGAAAATATGTATTTTTTTTTGAACACTGATAAAACAAAGCAGCAGTTAAAATTTCTGATAAAAGATATGATTCACATAATGTTGAAACAGAAACATTCACACTAATTACAGGTCTCACTGAATCTGTTATTCAATCTACCCCAAAGAAAGTCGGGTTCAAATTTTCATTAAAGTTACCAGCAAGCAGTGCCTGAAGAAGGATGGAAGGCATTAACTGAAATGTTAATCATCTCAGAAATATAGCCAGATAAAAAAAAAATCATTCTAGGACAGTTTCAAAACCTTTAAAGCTGGTTCTTTGTCTGATCTTGGTGTGTAATGTTTGCAAAAAAGTATTTTTTTTCTCAAAAAATGAAACTAGAAATAAGCATAAAAATCTTACTTAATCTATAATACACCTTTTCCTTTGTTTTTTGTATGGAAAAGGATGAAACAAAAAAATAACCATTGGCAAATGTGGTCAGAAAGAACCTTTAGTTTTCCACAGTCAATTGAATTGGTAATTTTTTTCATACTTTTCATAATAAAAATGAGTTTCATATTCACTGGGTTGATTATCATTTCTTGTAATATATCCAGCTATATACATGAGAGCTATTTTTTTTTCATTGAAAAGAGATGGTTCAAATTTTCCAGATTGCCATATATTTCTGAACCTTCATTACAAAGTTTATAATCGCATGATGTACATTGGTGACCCGGCAACATCAAAAGCATCAATATTTACATTTTGATTTAAAAGTAAAAATGTCTGCTTAATAATCAGCTTTTCAATACGCTGTTGGACATTTATAAAATGGGTTGCCACCTGATCCTTGACAAAGTTCACTAAATTCTTTTTCTAATGGATCAGCTGAAAATTGCCCAAGTAGCACATATTTATGGCTTGCAGCTAAAAGGTGTCGACATAAACTAACAATTCCATTGCAAGGATGGTGGATGGTAGTAGCAATGTGTTTGGATAATTGTTTTATATGATTACCCTGACTGCCAGCCATATTAAGAATCATTTGACCAAACTCAATGATAAAATCAAGTCGACTGTCATTCGGAGATCTGATTTCAGCTTGTAGAGGAAAATTGCGTAGTTTATCAATTTGAAGGGTCTTAACATTTAAAATTTTCCACCATGTCAAAACCTTGTTTATGAAGATGGCAGTATCATTCTTATCAGCACTTATTCCAGACTGAGTGAGAAGTGCATTATATGTTTTTTCTGGAAACACTCTGAAGCAAATAGAAACCTGTTGTCTTTGGAGCAAATGAAAATTTCATTTAAATCTGAAAAGAGAACTAATCTTTCAGATTCAAATGTCACGATATAACTGCTTAAAATGTGCCCAATTTGATACTTTTTTAACTCCACTCCATTATCATCAAAGATTAGTTTTCCTGTCTTTTCTGTGAGTCACAAATTGCGAATATTTTTCAACAGATGAACATAAACAAAATTTAATTGTTTATTATCTTCAGTTAACCATGGTTTTTCTGCAGGGTTGTGGTATATAATGTAAAAAAAAAAAAAAAAAAAAATAAAGCTTGCTTTACATGGTTGCCATCACATATAATAGCCTTTACATCAGCTGGTACAGAGGTGATGACTTGAACTGTTAACTCAATTTCTTTAAATAAAGAAGCTAATGTTAATTTTGAAATTGGAATCAATCTTGTAAGAAATTTTGGACCCCCATTAAGACATATCAACATTATACCAAGTACTGTTTGAGCAAGTAGAGATGGATTGTCAACTGACGTACCAAATAGTTGTTTGCCATGATATAGTATCATTTTTTTTCGATATATACTTCATCATGGAGAATTATGCTCCCTTTTGACTGGCATTAAGAGTATTAAATACAGATAGCAAAAAAGATTTTTCATTAAGTTTTGAAACTTTTGATGCCATCCTTCTTAATGTTGCTAATGATGGCAATTGAAAATCCTATCTTAATCTATTATACAATGACCGAGATGTTGTATAGTACTCAAAAGCACCTATCCCTATATATGAGATGCATTTCATTTCAACCATTTTAGGAGCCATTGATGAAAAGTGCTGACTCAAGATATCCTTCTTGTTATCAAAAGCCATAAAAATTTAAATAACGGATAATTTCTTCCAATGTGGACCAAGTATCAACTGTATTTATACGGTTTTTGGAAAGGCTGATAATATAATACTTAACTCCATAATGAAATGTTTCAAACTGCAAATTTTTATAAATTCTCAACATAAAAAGAGAGATATCATCGATAACTTTTGAGGACTGAACAGTTAAAACATTTACAGCCAAAAATGGCTGAAAATATTTTAACTGTTCAGTCATCAACTGGACACAAAAATCTTTTTGTTGTTGAATAGACTTTCTTTCAAATTTGTATATTTAAACTTATCTAATTCTAAAAAAGAATTCATTTCATTATCAATTTGATTTTGAGCAGTACTAGGAGTTTTTTTTTTATATCCCTTTGAACAGCAGAGGGTGTTGGTATTTGACTCTTTGGCACACCTGGCTATACAGATGGTGGATTTTGGGGGCACATTTTTCCATGAACTTCTATGGTATCAACATTCAAGGCTACTGTAGTTGACAAATTGTTTGTAACATTCAGATTGGCATTTGGAACTGATTTTCTCCATCGCTCTCTCTAATCTTTGTCTTTTGGAAAACGATAAACTGATATTTTATTCATCTCACATACAGTTTTGTTTTGCAAGAAACGACACAACACTTTCAGGGCACTGCTGGAAACTAGGTAATATCTGAAATGATAGATTAAGCTTCTTAAGTACAATAATTTCTTTTACTGCTTCAATTTAGGGGTAACTTTTCAAGCCAAATTAATTATACTATTAATCCCAACTTTTACCCCACCTCATGCCAATAAATTAAAAACAGAAATTTTAAGAGGGTTGTAAAATAAACAAACATTTGAAGGTAATTCAATTGGAAGAAATCAAGGAGAAACAACGTAGTCATAGATTTCAACAAATAACATCCATTTATATATAAATTCGATATAACAAAGTGAATTTAAGATTGTGAAATGTCACTTGTTTGGGTTCAAATAATAGTGCATATGTATGCGACAATTGTAAATATTGTTTAAAGTCATAAGGAGTTATGTGCCTTTGACTAATATGATGTAAGTTGATTAAATATACAATTACTACTTCGGTAGTGATAATGTCACTTTTTCTTGTAAATTGTAAGTTGGGTCAATTCGTGCGGCAAGACTTTTTGAGTTGTGCTGAGTTGCCGAGAGAGAGAGTGGCTGTTGTTGAGTCAGTGTGCTGGCAAATTGCGTGGGTTTGTTGGCATCTCTCAAAGACTCAGTTCCTGACATTATTTATTGTAATAAATACAATTATGGCACAAGGCCGATGAAGGGGAGGGGTTGAGGCTGGTCTTCACTATCTTATACCTAGCTAATCCGATTCACGACCCATTCACTCATTACAATTTGCCCATTCACCACAAAAACTCGTCTATCACCAATCAATCCTCCATACACCATAATGCTGCATCCTCACAAGGGGGACCTACAAAAACGCCCATGCCATAAAAATTTAATGATAATAAATACTTAAAAATCTGTGATGAAAAATGAGAGGGAGGAATGAACCCCAAAACTAACTAAATAAATATAAACACAAAATAAACTAAACATAATCTCTCACTAAGGGTGATCATAACAAAAGATGTAAGCTGGGAACAGGCTAGAAACAACATTTACTCACATTAACTAGGTACACAAAAGCTTGTCTAACCTAACCAGGGGCGGGCTCCACAGGAAACCACCCGATGTGACATAGGTTGACCTAAAAGAGAAAATCAAGGCAAGCCCCCGTTCAAACGAACCAAGCTCGCCTCAGTCACCCACCTTTCGCTGAAGACTGTCGAATGCAAGCATTTTCCATCAGTTCTAATCTTTATCTTGAGCTGATGCTCAAAGAATTGGATCAGATCCTGATGAGAAAGACGGGCGCCTTGCAAGACTTCCTCCTGTCGAACCATCCAAATCACCAGCAGCGTCCGTTTCACCCCGAACACGAGGGCGACACACTGTCACACGTCCATGCGCAATCAATGGGCACGAGCCCCCTCGGGAGCGAGAGACGATTAAAACAACAGGGCGGACCCGAGTACAATGGTAGAAGGCGCATAAAAAGAAAATGTGGTAATAAAAGTAAAAAAAGAATAACTCGTTTTGAAGACTAAGAGTTAAAGTAACTGTTTTTGTTTTTTTTTTCAAGAACGTTGAATAAACTTTTAACAGAAAATGTTGGGTCTGTTACTCACTAAAAGCATTTTTTTATTTTCAAAGTTTTAAAAACTTATCCATAGAAGAAACTCGAAAAATGACTGCCACAAATTTAAAGAAAAAAAATCTTTACGTCAAAATGCTTGATTTTAAAATAAAAAAAAATTTTTTTTTAATTATTTTTTGAAATTTTTAATAAAACCTTCGGACTCATTCAAAATCCGCCATTACTTTTTTTTTTTTTTTTTTTTACATACATAACGGCCTTTTAATAATATGTGTTTTTTTTTTGTAATTTTTACCTTGCTGAAGACCGCATTGAATGAGTCCGAAATTTTAGTAACGGTAAAATAATTTTAGCAAAATTTCTTTGTTATTTTCGGACTTATTCACATTTCATCTTCATGTAACTATTTTTGAAATATTTTTTTAGAAACTTTGGGGCTTAAATTATATTTTTAAAAAATTTAAAATAGTTTTAAAATTTAATTTAAAATTTGCACAAAACCTTTTTGGTTCCTTAAATTTTTTTTTTTAAAAATGAATAATTCTTATTAATAAGAATATAAAAAAAAACATTAAAATAATTATTTTAATTTTACATAAAAATTTCTCTGAATTGAAAAATAATGAAAAAAAAAAAAAAAAAAACAAATTAATCGAAAATTAAAAAAATTGGAAGAAGGAAGAACGTATTTTTTTATTTTTTTTATTGTTGAAGAATTTTTTTTTTTCTGAAAAATTAATAAACTTTAAATGAAAATTTTTTACCAACCTTTTAAAAAGGAAAATTTTAATAAACTTTAACAATTTTAAATTCAAAATAACAAGAGAAAAATGTACATTATTTTTTTCCGTCATGTTATGTAGACCCTAAAAATTTAAAAAAGTTAAATAAAAATAAAAATTTGCTAAAATAAAATAAATTTATCTTATACTTACTTTTTTTAAATAATTTTTTGATGTTCCAAATTTTTACTTAATAATTCCTTATTTTAATTTTTAAATTCAAAAATTCAAAACCATTAACACTTCTCACGTGATCTAGATTGCATTTCTAGGGTTTTGTTTAAAACGAAAAATTATTAAAATAAATATTCGTTTCTTAAGGCATTTTCGATGTATTTTTTCAGTTTAACTTAAAAATGTAACTTTAAAAAATTTTTGCTTTTTCATTTACTTCAAATTATCACTAAATAATTTTATTTTATGTATTGATTTTTGATTCAAGTCAAAAACAGACGCTTTTTTTTTTGGCATAATTTTTCTTTTTACTTCTTCTTTTTTTGTTGTTGTTGTTTTTATGATCAGTAGTAGGGGAATCGTTCCTTTTGAACAATCCATCAATTGATCAGTCAGAAAGGATTTTTTAAAAGGGGTTGGGTTAAATTTTTTTATGCTTTATATTTTCAAAGATTTTTTTTGGGGGGACTTTAACTTTAAATTTTTAATTTTTTATTCGTTAATTTTGGGAAAAAAAATAAATATTTTAAAATGTCATGGGATTTTGTTTTTTACAAATTTCTTAAAATTAAAAATGACCGTTTTTAAGTGAATTTACCGATTCGATCAACACTTTTTTATGGTATACGTTGGTAAATTGGAAAACAATCAATGGGTCACTCAACAAACGAATTAAGATAGGAAAGATGGAACGCGCCTAAAAAATTCCATAAATTTTTTTATGAATAATTAAAATTAATTTTAAAAAATTTTTACAAAAAAAAAATTGTTTCTTCTTCTTTTATTTAGGTTTTTAAGAAAGGATTTATTTTCTTTTAATTTATTTTTTTGTCCAGCGTTAGTTAATTTGGCATATATATAATTCAATTTTCATCTTATTTATTTTTCCTAAAATTTTTTTTTTTTTTTTGAAATTTAATTATTTAATTTTTCATTAAATCCTTTTTAGTTTTTCTACATAAATTCTCCAAACTTTTATATTCCAAATATTGTTTGTTTAATTTTTTTGTCAAGTTTTAAATGATTAGATTTTTCCTAAATTTTTAAAAACAAATATTTAGTTTTCTTTTATTGGTTTTATTAACAAACAAATTTTTTATCGTCCTCTCATTTTTAATGAATTTTACCTCGTATAGTCTAAATCTTTTTTTATTTTCATGAATTGGTTGTTTTTTTTTACAGTCAACCCGTTTTTTTTGCAACCGACAGATTCTTGGGTTTTTTGACAAAAAGTTCAGAGTTGACTGGTTTTGTTTTTTTGGTTTTACATCTGAAAAATTAATGAAAATCTAAAATTTAACTATTTATTTTGGAAAATTAAATTTTATTGTAAATAAATAAATTTACTATTTTTGACATAATAATTAAAAAAAATCTTTTTTCCACATTAATGTTCTTCTAAAAGGATTATTGATAAAATTGATTGACTCATCGTTATTGATAATTGCTCTTAATAACGAAACTGTAAAAAGAAAATTGAAATATCTGACAATAGGGCATAAAAAACTAATAAAATTAATTTTAAAATATTCTTACTAAAATCTAAATCCCAAAGAGTGTATTTTATTGTATTATGGTTTTTATAATTTAATTTTCAAGTCAGACAAAACTAATAAAAAATTATTCTTGTGAATATTTATTTAAAAAACCTGTGAAAATTTGCAATTTAAAAAAATAACAAAAATTCAAATGATTATTGTCATATTGAACATCAAATATTTCCCATTGTTATCTAATGTAAATTAATATTAAAATATAAATTAAATTTAAAATTTGAGGAACCATTATTCTAATGTCTAATTATTGTTTATTCTATATTTAAGCAGTTTACTTAAAACTTTTCTTTTAAAAATTAAATTTTATTTTGACAGTGCCTTGCTTGTATCTATATTTTTGGTTTTTTTTTTTGTAATCTGCTATTTTAAGGTTAGTTATTTACAACAATTTTATTTGCTATTAAGGTCGACCAAGCAAGATTTAAATGAATAATCTTTAGCATGGGATAAAAAATGTTTTATAATTGAATTGGAAATGACGATTATAAAAAAGCCATCACAATTAATGTGACTGTATTCACTGTAAGATGAATCATTTTTCTTTGCATCATTTTTTTTTTACTAACCTAATATTTCTCAATGTTTATTATTAGTTTAAACATTTTCATGTCTTTAAAATGTTCCTAAATTCTTCATTTCTCTCTATTTTCATTCATGAAAATTCTTCAAATATTTTCTTATTGGTCAAATTTTTTTTGACAATCATTGAAAATTTCAGAAATCATTTTCAATTCATTGTCAGAAAAAAATAGAACTAAAGATTTTTTTCAAAATTTTTTAAAGCTGGCATTTCATTTTTGAAAATAGAGAGAAAGAAAATATTAGGAATACAAGGTTCTTAAAGACATTTTTAAAAAATATAAACTATCTTAAATAAACATTTAAGAGAAAATCTATGGTTGTAAAAAAAAAAATCTCTAATGAAAAAACATGCTAATGCTGTGAATTGTATCCTGTTTCTGACCATGATGGCTTTTGTAACTCAATAACTTTCATTTATAGCATTCAAAAAAAAAAAAATTTTTAACTCTAAGCAAGGCATTGCTCTAAATACAATTCTGGTATTTCTTAAACCTAAACTTATGTAATTGTAAACTATATAGACGAGACCTTCCCAAACTTTTTGATTATGAAATTAACCAAAATCTAGATTTAGGTAAAATTTTGTGAAAATAAAATTTAATTTTTTACGAACAATGTTAACAAACTATTTAAATCAATATATAATAATTATTTTTAGAACATTCATTGAAACAATTTAAATTAATAATTTATATTGTTAATAATTTTTTTAATGTTTAGATATCATACTTGAGAATTCAATTGTCAATATGTCAATAAGTCAGGATTAACTTGTTAATTTTTATTTAAATTTTATGGCAGTTTTTTAATAAAAAATATTTTTTTACGTAAGTAGGTTGGTGTTAGGTTTTTTTACTGGAAAAACTACAAATATAACTTACACATACAACGAAATACACTAAACAGGAAAGAGCACTTTTTTATCTATATTTTAAAATTAATTTTATTATTTATGTGGTTTTTATGCCCTATTGTCACAATCAATAATTTTTTTTCAGTTTCGTTATTACGATACAATTATCAATCAATCACTGAACTGATCACAACATTATATTTTCTCAACTTTTGTAATCCTTCAACCCAAGATAGAAGAAAAACTAATGAGTTCAAAAACCTTTGATTTTAATTATAGAAAAATTCATTAATAGTGACTTCAGTTTTTGTTTTCATAAAAGTTAAAATTTTAGCTAAAATTAAATAGTTAATAGTTTTTTAAAAAAATTATAGTAATTTTAAAGATCAAAAACCAAAAAATAAACCAGTCACACAGTTTCTAACTATATAATAAAAGTTTGGAGAATTTATGTCACATGGTAAAAACATTTTATGAAAAAATTAAATAATTAAATTACTGTATAAAAACATTTTTGATTTTAGGTAAAAAATGAAAATGAGAGGATATATAAAAATTAACTTACTTTGTTAATAAAACCAAATAAAAACCAAATAAATAAAATAAAACCTAAATAAATATGGAAAAAACAATAAAAAAACTAAAGAAACAATTTTTTATTTATAAATTTTAAATATTTGAAACAAAAAAAAACTATAATTAATGTTTAAATTTTTTAATCGCTTTATGGTTCCATCTTTTTAAAATTCGTTCGTTATATTGAAAAAATTCTTTGATTTCAAGTTTTCCAATTTACCAACGTATACCTTTGGAAAACCTCTTCCTCGAATTTTCAGAAAAAAAACGGTCATTTTCTTAATTTTAAGAAATTTGTAAACAAACACAAATTTATCGATTTTTTGTAATATTTAAAAAATTGTGAAACAAGGTTTAGTAAAATTAAAAAAAGTTAAAGTTAAAAGTAATCTGATTTCAAAGAAATCTTTGTTACCCATAGCATAAAAAAATAATATACAACCAATTATTAACGAGCGGTCCTGTTCATCTGATCGATCCATTGATGGATTGTTCTATGACGGGCCGATGACAGCTACTCCTGATGACCATAAATGACATAATTTTTTTCCCTGAGTTTTTAAAAAATTATTCTATTTGAGTATGACACACACTAAACAAAAATACAATACATAAAAACAAAATTATTTAGTGAAATAGTTCATGAAAAAAAAAAAAAAGGATAATTTAAAGTTTAAAAGGAACGCCTTAAGTTTAAATTCACGGAAAATAACAACAAAAAAGAAATTTAATAAAAAAAAAGGCCAAAAAAGGGACAAAACCCTTAGATCACGTCTGTTTCTGTTATAATAATGGCAATTTTGTATATCATACATGGAAATAAGGAATGTATTAACTAAAAAAGGACAACATAAAAAATTATTTTTCAAAAAAATATTTATTTTACTAAATTTTCGTTTAAACTTAAATTTCCGAATTTTAGATTAAAGTTTTTTTTTTCACTTTTGAATTTAAACTTTACATTCAAAAGAGGAACCCTCCTAATACAGAATATCTTTACACGATTTAAAACTATTATAAATTATTATAATTTAAAATTTTTAAAAAACGAAAAAATTTTATTGTAAAAAAACAATTATTCATCAGAAAAAAATTATTTCTTCAGACAATAATGTTTGGTTTTATCTTGTTATTTTTACAAAAGCAATTAAAAATATTTTCTAATTAAGGTTGGTTGACATTTTTTATTTAAAGTTCATTATTTTTCAATTCAAAAAAAATTTTCAAATAAATAAAAAAAATTTGAAAAAAAAAAGATTTTTTTTACCATCTTTGTTTTGTTTTTTGTTTTTAACAAAAAAAAAAAATTTTATGAAAATTAAAATAATTATTTTAAAATTTTTTTATATTAAATTAAAAAAAAATTATTCATTATTAACATAAATTTAAAAATAATATAATTTTTATTTTAAATTTTCTAAAAAAAATATTTTAAAAATAATTTCATTTTATTTGTGAATTTCTAATAAAATATCCTGAAAATTTACATGAAGATGGAAATTATTTTATTTTACAAAATTTCCAAAACAATATTACCGTCTTCAAAATTTCGGAAAAACCAAAAAAAAAGGTATGTTATTTTTAAACGTCATTAGTAAAAAGGCCGTTAAGTATGTAAAAAAAAAAAAAAATTAACCAAAATTTTGAATGTGTCCGAAAATTTATTAAAAATTTCAAAAAAATAATTAAAAAATAAAATTTCTTTCATATTTTCAAATAAGCATTTTTCACGATAATAAATTTTTTCTTTTAATTTGGGCAGTTTTTTTCATTTTCTTCTAACTAAAGTTTTTAAAAACTTTGATAAAAAAGGACATTTTTAGTGAGTAACAGACCCAACATTTTTCTGTTAAAAGTTTATTCAACGTTCTTGAAAATAAAAAACAAAAACAGTTACTTTAACTCTTAGTCTTCAAAAACGAGTTATTCTTTTTTTACTTTTATTACCACATTTTCTTTTTATGCGCCTTCTACCATTGTACTCGGGTCCGCCCTGTTGGCAGCTCGTCTCGCTCCCGAGGGGGCTCGTGCCCATTGATTGCGCATGGACGTGTGACAGTGTGTCGCCCTCGTGTTCCGGGGTGAAACGGACGCTGCTGGTGATTTGGATGGTTCGACAGGAGGAAGTCTTGCAAGGCGCCCGTCTTTCTCATCAGGATCTGATCCAATTCTTTGAGCATCAGCTCAAGATAAAGATTAGAACTGATGGAAAATGCTTGCATTCGACAGTCTTCAGCGAAAGGTGGGTGACTGAGGCGAGCTTGGTTCGTTTGAACGGGGCTTGCCTTGATTTTCTCTTTTAGGTCAACCTATGTCACATCGGGGTGGTTTCCTGTGGAGCCCTCCCCTGGTTAGGGGTAGACAAAAGAAATGTAAATAGTTAATGTGAGTAAATGTTGTTCCTAGCCTGTTCCCAGCTACATCTTTTGTTATGATCACCCTTAGTGAGAGATTATGTTTAGTTTATTTTGTGTTTATATTTATTTAGTTAGTTTTGGGGTTCATTCCCTCCCCTCTCATTTTTCATCACAGATTTTTAAGTATTTATTATCATTAAATTTTTTTTGGCATGGGGCGTTTTGTAGGTCCCCCCTTGTGAGGATGCAGCATTATGGTGTATGGAGGATTGATTGGTGATAGACGAGTTTTTGTGGTGAATGGGCAAATTGTAATGAGTGAATGGGTCGTGAATCGGATTAGCTAGGTATAAGATAGTGAAGACCAGCCTCAACCCCTCCCCTTCATCGGCCTTGTGCCATAATTGTATTTATTACAATAAATAATGTCAGGAACTGAGTCTTTGAGAGATGCCAACAAACTCTACGCGTGCCAGCACACTGACTCAACAACAGCCACTCTCTCTCTCGGCAACTCAGCACAACTCAAAAAGTCTTGCCGCATTTAATTGACCCAACTTACAATTTACAAGAAAAAAGATGACATTATCACTACCGAAGTAGTAATTGTATATTTAATCAACTTACATCATATTAGTCAAAGGCACATAACTCCTTATGACTTTAAACAATATTTACAATTGTCGCATACATATGCACTATTATTTGAACCCAAACAAGTGACATTTCACAATCTTAAATTCACTTTGTTATATCGAACGTATATAAATGGATGTTATTTGTTGAAATCTATGACTACGTTGTTTCTCCTTGATTTCTTCCAATTGAATTACCTTCAAATGTTTGTTTATTTTACAACCCTCTTAAAATTTCTGTTTTTAATTTATTGGCATGAGGTGGGGTAAAAGTTGGGATTAATAGTATAATTAATTTGGCTTGAAAAGTTACCCCTAAATTGAAGCAGTAAAAGAAATTATTGTACTTAAGAAGCTTAATCTATCATTTCAGATATTACCTAGTTTCCAGCAGTGCCCCTGAAAGTGTTGTGTCGTTTCTTGCAAAACAAAACTGTATGTGAGATGAATAAAATATCAGTTTATCGTTTTCCAAAAGACAAAGATTAGAGAGAGCGATGGAGAAAATCAGTTCCAAATGCCAATCTGAATGTTACAAACAATTTGTCAACTACAGTAGCCTTGAATGTTGATACCATAGAAGTTCATGGAAAAATGTGCCCCCAAAATCCACCATCTGTATAGCCAGGTGTGCCAAAGAGTCAAATACCAACACCCTCTGCTGTTCAAAGGGATATAAAAAAAAAACTCCTAGTACTGCTCAAAATCAAATTGATAATGAAATGAATTCTTTTTTAGAATTAGATAAGTTTAAATATACAAATTTGAAAGAAAGTCTATTCAACAACACAAAGACTTTGTGTGTCCAGTTGATGACTGAACAGTTAAAATATTTTCAGCCATTTTTGGCTGTAAATGTTTTAACTGTTCAGTCCTCAAAAGTTATCGATGATATCTCTCTTTTTATGTTGAGAATTTATAAAAATTTGCAGTTTGAAACATTTCATTATGGAGTTAAGTATTATATTATCAGCCTTTCCAAAAACCGTATAAATACAGTTGATACTTGGTCCACAGCGGAAGAAATTATCCGTTATTTAAATTTTATGGCTTTTGATAACAAGAAGGATATCTTGAGTCAGCACTTTTCATCAATGGCTCCTAAAATGGTTGAAATGAAATGCATCTCATATATAGGGATAGGTGCTTTTGAGTACTATACAACATCTCGGTCATTGTATAATAGATTAAGATAGGATTTTCAATTGCCATCATTAGCAACATTAAGAAGGATGGCATCAAAAGTTTCAAAACTTAATGAAAAATCTATTTTGCTATCTGTATTTAATACTCTTAATGCCAGTCAAAAAGGGAGCATAATTCTCCATGATGAAGTATATATCGAGAAAATGATACTATATCATGGCAAACAACTATTTGGTACGTCAGTTGACAATCCATCTCTACTTGCTCAAACAGTACTTGGTATAATGTTGATATGTCTTAATGGGGGTCCAAAATTTCTTACAAGATTGATTCCAATTTCAAAATTAACATTAGCTTCTTTATTTAAAGAAATTGAGTTAACAGTTCAAGTCATCACCTCTGTACCAGCTGATGTAAAGGCTATTATATGTGATGGCAACCATGTAAAGCAAGCTTTATTTTTTTTTTTTTTTTTTTTTTTACATTATATACCACAACCCTGCAGAAAACCATGGTTAACTGAAGATAATAAACAATTAAATTTTGTTTATGTTCATCTGTTGAAAAATATTTGTAATTTGTGACTCACAGAAAAGACAGGAAAACTAATCTTTGATGATAATGGAGTAAAATGAGTATCAAATTGGGCACATTTTAAGCAGTTATATCGTGAATCTGAAAGATTAGTTAAAACTTTCAGATTTAAATGAAATTTTCATTTGCTCCAAAGACAACAGGTTTCTATTTGCTTCAGAGTGTTTCCAGAAAAAAACATATAATGCACTTCTCACTCAGTCTGGAATAAGTGCTGATAAGAATGATACTGCCATCTTCATAAACAAGGTTTTGACATGGTGGAAAATTTTAAGTGTTAAGACCCTTCAAATTGATAAACTACGCAATGACCCTCTTTTTAGCTGAAATCAGATCTCCGAATGACAGTCGACTTGATTTTATCATTGAGTTTGGTCAAATGATTCTTAATATGGCTGGCAGGGTAATCATATAAAACAATTATCCAAACACATTGCTACTACCATCCACCATCCTTGCAATGGAATTGTTAGTTTATGTCGACACCTTTTAGCTGCAAGCCATAAATATGTGCTACTTGGGCAATTTACAGCTGATCCATTAGAAAAAGAATTTAGTGAACTTTGTCAAGGATCAGGTGGCAACCCATTTTATAAATGTCCAACAGCGTATTGAAAAGCTGATTATTAAGCAGACATTTTTACTTTTAAATCAAAATGTAAATATTGATGCTTTTGATGTTAAGCCGGGTCACCAATGTACATCATGCGATTATAAACTTTGTAATGAAGGTTCAGAAATATATGGCAATCTGGAAAATTTCGAACCATCTCTTTCTGTTGAAATAAAAATAGCTCTCATGTATATAGCTGGATATATTACAAGAAATGATAATCAACCCAGTGAATATGAAACTCATTTTTATTATGAAAAGTATGAAAAAAATTACCAATTCAATTGACTGTGGAAAACTAAAGGTTCTTTCTGACCACATTTGCCAATGGTTATTTTTTTGTTTCATCCTTTTCCATACAAAAAACAAAGGAAAAGGTGTATTATAGATTAAGTAAGATTTTTATGCTTATTTCTAGTTTTGAAAAATACTTGTTTGCAAACATTACACACCATCAGACAAAAAAACCAGCTTTAAAGGTTTTGAAACTGTCCTAGAATGATTTTTTTTATCTGGCTATATTTCTGAGATGATTAACATTTCAGTTAATGCCTTCCATCCTTCTTCAGGCACTGCTTGCTGGTAACTTTAATGAAAATTTGAACCCGACTCTTTGGGGGTAGATTGAATAACAGATTCAGTGAGACCTGTAATTAGTGTGAATGTTTCTGTTTCAACATTATGTGAATCATATCTTTTATCAGAAATTTTTAACTGCTGCTTTGTTTTATCAGTGTCCGAAACAAAAATACATATTTTCATCTATTTATCTTTCAGCACATCCTATTATCCTCAGGTATCGATCAAAATGTCATTCTAGGTATTTTCAAAAATAATTAACTTAATTTTCTTCCAAAATTTTTGAAAATCATGCATTTTTCAAAAAGCCCACCACCTTTTCTAATATTTTACTTTTTTTTAAACTCATTTTTATTTTTGATTCAGAACAGATTTTTGGTATGACAGATCTGATATTGCAAAAAAAAAATCTGTTCTGAATCGAAAATTAAAAAATATTTCACTTAGAGAAGTTTTTAATTGCTTTTATAAATAATATCTATTAAAGACAATATTTTGAAGGGAAAAACTTTTTTGATGAAAATTAATTTTTACAAGATTTGTTTTCAGTTTTTACAGTTTTAAATTGAATAATTCATAAAGTTTTTAAATCTTTAAAAATTCATTTTCACTGTATTAACTCTTAGGAAAAATATTGTTATTAAATAAAAACTATATTTGCTAATCATACATTATAAAGCTTATTACAATTTGATACCCCTGAATATTAACAATTTGAAAACTAAAAAGGATGTAAGGCAAATCTATGTTGTGTGTGAAAGATAAATTGAGAAGAAAAAAAGACTTAACCTAATGAAAATAGATTGATATTATTTTCCAGCCTCATATTTTTAAAATAATTACCAAAAAAGGCATTTTAATTTTTTAACGTCATTATTAAAATTAGTTTATAAAAAATTTCTTTTCCATATTCATTTGTAAGCAAGAGCTTTAAAAAGTCTCACGGCTTCTTTAAAAATGCCAAAATTAAATTTTTGATGTGAAATGAGGTAAAACTCTGAGCTTGAATTTTATTGCTGATATTCAGATTTGAAATTTTCTTAATTTCTTTTACTTTAATGAAATATTTGTGGAAAACTTTTAGTAAATTGAAATAAAAATTGAAGGTTTTTGTTTTTTTGTTTTTTTTTTCAGAAAGAAAAATCTTTACATTGTTAGATTTTCAAAGTTTTCAGTGGTGTGCATGAGAGAGAGAAAAGAAAAGACTGAATGCAGTTTTAAATTGTCTCTCTCCACAGGCCTGAAATTTAGATGCGATGTTTTAATCAGGGTGTAAAAGGGGAGGTAATTCTGACTATTTATTAATTTGGTTTCTTTATTATTCATTTGCTTTTTAGGCCGAATTAAGAAAATATTTAAATAAACCGAAATGAGTGTACATTAATTTTTTTCCTTTTCTAAACAAAAATTTAGAATGAATGATTTGTAAAAATAAAATGTCGCTCTTTTTCTTGAAAATCGAACCTATTTTTAAACGAGTTATTTCCTCTTGATTCAAAGACCTTGACCTCTTTGATGAGCGTGCAAATAAAAACTTGTCATGAATTAACAGATTAAATTATGACTTTTGTAAATGAAACTAAAATGAAAGGCTTACTAATAGATTTTGCTGATTGAAAAAATTGCTTTAGCTCGATTGGTTTCTTCTGGCAATTTTTTTAAGTGACGTTTCAGCTGTGCAAAACCGTCGCAGGCAGTGACAGAACATTCGACGTACATAAGACGAGCACTTGTCGAAAGAATTTCATACTTACCTGGCACAGGAGTTAACGGTGATCAGCTAGGCCGTTCTCCCAGAGCGAATTTCCTTCCATTGCACTCCGGTTGGGTTGACCTTTCGATCGCCCCCAAATGTAAAACGACTCTTCTGCGCTATTTCTAAGTGTGGGGTCTGCGTTCGCGCTCACCCCGATAAACAATCCAAAAACAGGCTGTTTTTTTCTTCACTTACTCAGTGCAATGAAATATTTTGCATCTTTAGTTAATACAATTAATCTTTCTCTAATTTTGATAATTTTATTAACAACTTTTGAAAATCCTTTTTCCATTCTTTCTTTTTAGATTCCATTGTTTATTCAAACATTTGATAGAGTTTAAAAAATATTTGTAACCATTTTTTTTTCCTCAAAGAAAAAAGTTTCTTGATTGTAAATAATTTCTGTATTCAAAACGATTAAAGATAGATATCTTAGGAGGCAGTGTGATAAGAAAATTATTATTTGAACATCTTGACAAACAAATATTTTTGTTTTTTTTTTTTAAGCAAAAATTAGTATTTTTAATTAATCCATTTAGGTATCTTTAATAATTAGCCGAAAAAACAGCATAGCATGATGAAAAAAGCCCCAAAATTAATGAAAAGTAAGTTTTAGCGGCAAAATGTTTATGCTATTATTAAGAGGAAAGACCAAATTGTTTTTTAAATTTTGTAATCCTTCCTAGCACGTTCAAAATTTTGGTTAAAAATCTTGTTATTTTTGGGGTTTTTTATGTCAGCGCTCATGTAAAATTTGCCATTAGTTTTTTAGCGCCATTTTTTCAGTTGAAAACCACATTAATTTGGAAATTCTTGCAAAAATCAAATACTTGTGGGATTTTAGTGAAACTTTCAGAACTTATTCACAAATGAATGAAATTATTTTTGAAAGGTTTGTTTTTAGAAAGTCATGGTAAGAATATTTTTACATCTATTACCCCCACTTATTTCAGTTTATGAAGTCTCGAATATTCGACTTCTGTGTAATTTTGTGTGTATATTAGTTAAAAGCAGATGACTTTGAAGAATATTAATCACCGATTTTTTTTTTTTTTTTTTTTTTTTTAAATTTCGACCCGATTTTACACAAAATTCAGCTCTGAATTGTAAAATACAAAATCCAATAAAACTAAGACATTATTTAATTTAAAAAATGCTTTTATGAACAGTATATATTAAGGACACTATTGTCTGAAATATTTTTCTAAAAAAATGAATTTTTACAAGTATTGTTTTCTTTTTTCCAATTTAAAATACAAAATGTGATAAATTTGTTAAATATTTTAAAATTAAGTTTGAATCTTTGTATTTTTTGGAAATGCTGTTATTAAAATGATCTATTTTTACATATCATAAATTTGAAAGCTTAATACAATCTGTGACACAGTTGTACTTTAAAATATTTTTAAGATGCAAAAAATGTATTAAAATCGCTTTCTACAAAACTATGGATGCACGGTTCAGAAATAATAGATCCTGTGTTTTAAAAGAAGGGCTTTAAGAAATTGCTTTGCTTTCCTTCTGTCTCGCACGTGTCAAATTCTCTGACTGACCATCATCATCGCATTTTCAAAATTTTTTATTTTCTTTTTTGCATCTTATTTCATTAGATATTTTAATTTTATTTTTTAGATATAATTAATTTGTTTTTCAGTGAGAGATATACTGCAATTATTAATTATTTTCTTTTTTAGATTCAATTTTAGGAACGGAAACTGTGCAAGCTTTGGACACATCTTCGTTAAAAAAATCAATAAAATATTAGATTTTTGAAAGTATTTAATTTTTAAAATTACTTTATAAATAAGCGTGGGGCCTTTTTTCATCAGGGTATGCTCTTTTTTAACAAAATATTGAACATACCTAACGTATTGTCTATTGGCATTGGAACGTCATTCATCGCTGAGAAAATATGAAAACTGGTAGTTTCTTAGCATTGGTATAAACTCTGGAATCGCCGTTTATGACGGAAAGAAAAAAGAAAGATGGACAACTCATATTTTCTCGATATCTCCTGTATCGCCTTTCATCCCATGAAATTGAATTTTGCCTCAAACTCCACACTAGACTGATATCCTTCTTCTCACGAAGCATAAACTTTGTAACTCACTATTTTGACTCATGAAGTTTCTAAACTCACCAGATAACTTGATTCTAAAAAAGCTAGTGATTCAGATAAACCTGTTATTACTATTAAGAACTATAGGTCAGAATTATATCCAATCCTGGTAAAGCTTGAAAGAGAAATGTTTACAAAGTCTGTGGAAGTTTCAGCTGTTTGCTCTGTTTTCATTGCCGATGAGCATTCATCTTCATCACTTTATTACTCCATCAGGCACTTTAATTAGCAAGCTTTTTGTATCTGTTTTTGGTTATTTTTAGAATGATGTCCGTCCTTTAAAAGGCCCAAGAGTCACTTGAGGTGGCGGGTTACAGAGTAAGAGGCACAGTGTGTGCGAATATGCAGGGAAAGATAACAATTAACCTTAAACTTGAACAGGTTAAGATTTATAATGTTCAGAGAAGCGTCCACTTGAGAGTCGCTTCCACAAAACATCGATTCATGGGAACTTAATCTCACCATTGTAATATGAAGGGAATGAAGGTGGTTCGCTACACTGTGTATGGCATGGCGGATCTAAGCTATGAAGGTTAAAACTGATGGAACTAAAGAATGTAGTTCGTTTGAACACTTTTCATGAAAATAGTGATATTGCGACTGTGAGAAAAGGGTTGAAGGGTGGAAATAATTTGTCACCCACAAAAGACGTGGAGACGTTTTTAGGCACTATCGTAACTATAAAGTAAAGACTGTGCAGTTCCTGTCCATATGTGGCAGCAGTACTTCATTTTTGGTTTTATCTTGGCTCTTGTAAATGTAGAGGATAGCAAGCGGTGTCAGGTAGTTAATGGGGTGGTACAGGTAACCGACCATTTTTCCAGTATTTTTAACGATGTATCATGTGTTCGAGTTCCACTTGAGATCTCAGTTGTGTAGGTGCTCAAGGTAGTGGGGCCTCCATGATTGGTGAAAGTTTTGAGTGGTCGGCAATAATGGAATCTCACTAGTTTGGTTTTGCAGGCATTGAATGTAACCAGCCAGTTTTTCCCATACTGAGCTAGGTTAGATGTGAGGTCAGCTACCAAACTCTGGTCATCTAGAGTTTGAGAGGTGCACCCATATACCGTTGTATCACCAGCATACATCTTGACAAATGATCGGAGTATACTATGAAGCAGATCATTTATGTAAAGTAAGAAAGTTGAGCAGACAATTAATCACTTGTGCAGTAACCCTTTATGCCACATTTTGTCAAGGACCTTTGAAATATCTAATGGGATCGTCCTTGAGATGTATTTGTTCTCTAGAGCCTCAATGATTCTGCAAGTAATGACAAATTAGGATATCAACAGTGCATAACTATTTTTTGCATTTTCTATAACTCTTTCTCACCGATTGCAGGCAGTTCTGAATGCAGAAAGTGTTCTACTACGACACTCACTGTGATAGATACTGTAGTGGTGCTTATGGTGAGCTATGGCTGCAGCACATTTGAGCTGCCTGTTTGGTTATTACTGATTTTTTTCTGGGTTATGTGACGCTCTTCGTGGTGAAATTGTGACAATATTCGTGACAACGTTCTCCGATCGTCCATCGTTCAAAGCACCAGTGATGACATCCAAAATTGTGTATTTGCATATACACTCAACTCGTTATGTGCGCAGGTTCGTCTCCTTGGCCGGGATCACTTTCAACAAATAATATTGACCACAAATGAATTTAAAAGATACTGGTTGGGAGTTTACAACAATACGATTTCTCAATTGGCTGGCTATCTTTTCTTCCAGCTGAACTGTTATCTCCCCAACTTCGGTTTTGTCACTGGCCGATGGGCAGCTACCTACTCCTCTGGTCACCAACCTACTTTTCTCATGGCTTTTCTATCCCGGCTTCCTGCCTGCCTCTGCTTATATGGATAATCGCTAGGCTCCACCCCATCCATCTACTTGTGTTCCAGGTTTAGGACCACTCCAAAGCCACATGGGTGGTCAGATCTTCAAAATACTACTTTTATGACTACCTAAATCATTGATGAAATTTTATGTTTGCTAATTCAAAGACAGACTGAAGACATGAATTCTGAAAACACTGGCACTTATGTTGACTCAAAGATGGAGACAAAATTCCTCCAAAACTCTGATAACAGAGTGGACTTAAATGGGAGGAATTTATCTTCTAAAGATGTGTGACAAAACATATTGTTACAGTTATAAAATTCTCCATTCCAGTAAGAATCCATTCCAAAATGATGGCATCAATTTTTGGGGTAGTATATTTGAAAACTGAGAAAGGAGCTTCCGCCCTGGAAGATCTGAAGCTGTCCCAGTCTTCTTTTGTGTCCCAAAATAAATCATTCTATGGAACAGCATAACAGGGAGTGCCTTTCGTTTCAAGAAGTGATGTTGATCACCTTACCCAGAAATAACCACTTGAGGAATGAGCAATATAAATTTCCCTCCTTTAGGCTATCTGCTTTTACTGTCATTACCCACAGAATTAGTAAGGCACTAAATGGTAGTAATTACTTTAGAGATCTTAAAGGCGTTTGACAACTTGTAGTCTGATGGTTTGTTATAAATTCAACAGTTATGGAAATTCTGGAAAAACTTTTAAAAATCATCAAGTCCTTTCTCTCAGGTTAGTCCATGAATGCTGTTGAGAACATCGAGAAGCCCATGAGACCAATTCCGGAATCCTTCAATACTCTTTCTTTGGTCTTACTCTCTGGTTTTTATTAACGATCTACCTAGGAATATTCTCAGATCATTAGTAACATCCATGCTGTTGATAACATTTATGGATACACTTCCAAAAACTAAGATGATTGGAACCTTGTAGTTGATCTTTTCTTACTTAGCCGCAACAGCTCAACAGGCAATTAACTAGATTGCTACTTTCAGTGCTTAAAGAAAAAACATTAGAAAAAAATAAACTACTAACATTTCATCATCCCCCTGCAAATACTGAGTTTTCTCTAGTCATGATGAACAGTTGTATGGCCCCATGCTTTGAATATCCATTGGGTTTCAAGCTTACTCCAGACCTCAAGTGGAACTCATATATACAATTCATTCCTAACGATTCATTCTATTGCACTAGGGAATATACTTCTAAAAATTGAACAAAAGAAAGTGCTGGAAACATTTACACCAATTTATTACTTGGTACCAGTTCTTTCCGACATTTTATATGATGACATCAAAGTATAATACAAACACATTTCAAATTAAGATCTGTGCTAGATATTTCCTCATAAAAATGTTTTTATATATTAAAAAAGAAAAAGACGGAATACATGTCATGAAAATTAATCTTTTTCTGTTTATTCTTCAAATTTTAGAAATTCACAGAGTTTTAAAAATTTATAAAACAAAGAAATGTATAGATAGACAAGGTAATGCTCTGTATATGTGTCAGCATGAAAAGATGAACTTTCCTGGTGAGCTGAACTCATAACATCAACTACAGCATGCTTTGGAACTTCTGATCCCCGAACTGTCATCATGTAACAGGTAGTCTCCACTTTCTCCAAGGAATGCTTCATAGTGTACATCTTAGAAGTGGTTTCTCGACACAGGTTTTCAAAGGACAAGAAAGAATTATAAATCACTCGGAGAAAGTTGCATATTTTGAAAGATGTATCAATATCTCCATCACTGATTGTTTTTATAGCCAAACACATTAATCCTCCTGTTAAATCTGCAACACCTGTAGGAAAAGAAAGAAAAAAATCAATTACATAATCTAGAAGAGCACATCAGTAAATCTGAATTTTGATCTTAAAATTTTCAGTGTATAATGTTTGAGTCATGTGATTAATATTCATCTCTTGACATGATTAGATTTAAAAATAAATATATATTTTTGTTCATTACATTACAGATTTACTGGTGTCTGTGTATATATATATATTTTTTTTTCAAGCCAGTTTTGTTGAATAATCTGAACATATATCTATTTTTATTGCAATCCTCTTGAATTCTCTGATCGACTTCTTAATGTTGACATTAAATTCATTAAGGAAGTTGCCATACCGTTGTTTGTTTTATTTAATTTCCCCAAGTACTTTCAATCTCATCTGAAATCATCTTCAGAGGTAAATTGCAAAGACTAAAAATTAATGTTACTGATAGTTTTGATTTTTTGTGAAAAGTGTTCTATCAAAATTAAGAAGTTGATCAGAGAATTCAAGAGGATTACAATAAAAATAAATAAACATGTCCAGATTATTCAACCAAATATTCTTGAATGAAGAGATTCTACCAATACCAAGTGTAACAGCAAAATTGTCTATTTGTTAGATTAAGCTTTGAACTGTTGTAACTTAGAAATGACTACAGCTATCTTACTGGAAGGATAGAAAGCTTATGAAGGATTGAAATAAACTTTTTTCGTGTATATATATATTTAAAATAAAAACAGACCACTTTAAGGTTCCATGTAATGAATTATTTCACCACAGCCTTTTTAAAGGAGTATGCATGGCAGAAAATGTAATATATGAAGCAACAATTTTCCCCAAAGAGAATTTTGAGCAGAAAAGGATATACATAGGAATATCGGCGGGTATTTGGAAACATCGACTTTATAACCATAGCCAGTCCTTCAAAAATAAATGTAAAAAGAACCAAACGGCACTGTCAAAGCATTATTGGGATTTGTTGGATGGTGGCTTAACCCCACAAATAAAGTGGAAAATAATCTCGAGAGCCAGAACTCCAATAAATTTCAGAGACAGATGCGACTTATGCATAAAAGAAAAAATCCTCATAATAAAACATAAAGATCCGGATTTATTACTAAACAGACATAATGAACTAATTTTTAAATGCCGACATAAGAACAACCTAAATCTAACTAAATATATTTAGAAATAACCATATAGGAAGACTAATATTACATGATCTTGGTTTTTTGTTTTGGAAATGTTGCTATGCACACATGAATGTGAACATATAACTGTATGTATATAACTATGTAATTGAACTTGAACATTGATACGTCTTTTAATATGTATATGTATATGCGTTTATATGGAAAGATAGGCGTGCATGTGTTATTTTTGTGTATTGTGGGCACATATTTGGAGTGGGTTGGTATGGATATGTATGTGTATATACTTGTATGTATATAGGTGATCTGTTTTTTTTTTTTGTTTTTTTTTAAAAAAATATGCAGTTATATGTATATATGGGAGTATGTATGTGTGTGGGTACATGTATATGTGTGTATACAATTTTTTTTTATAATTTCTATATATGTATGTCTGAGTGTGGGTGTGTATATATAGATGGGTACATGTATGTCGTTCCATAGATATGGGATGGTGGGTAATCTATGTATGTATGTATAAATATAAGAATTTATGAGTTCATATATATATAATATGGGAGAATATAGATATAGTAATGCTATTAAGTATGGATTTTGATGTTTTTTGCATGCACGCACATGTGGATGTATATATGTATATATTTGTGTGTGTATATGTATATATATATATATATATATATATGTGTGCGTATATATGTGGATATATGTGTGTGTATGTATGAGTATATACATATATATGTGGATATATGTACATATATGGATATGTATGTATATGTGTGTATGTGTACAGATATGTGTGTATATGTATATTTATGGATATATGGAATATTATAAAAGAAGGATTTGCAGTCCTGTTATTAATGTTTTATCTCATTTTCCCCTTTAATATTCTCTAAATGGAAGTGTGAGTTTAAAATTCTTTATAATATGGAGGTAAATTTTTATATTGTGGACTCGTCCATTTACCTTATGACTCCTAGCAATGGTAACATTCCATTTTACATGCCTACGTGAATCAACTTAACCAATCAAAAACATTACTGTGCTAAGCAGCAATTTCTATTGGCTCGCAACATGATAATTCAAGAACTTCATGTGAGGAAGTTAAATTGTGCCAAAACTTATTCGAGCCGATCATGACATCTAAAACCTTATATAAGGAAGATTTCCAACTGAAAAATTCAGTCAGTCCAGCAAACACAGAGAAGCGCGTAACTTGCGATTATAATTTTTCAATTTTTCAAAAAGGTAGCTACAACTGTTTCACCCACAAACTCGATTCAAGATTACTCTGTGAATACAAAGAACTTCAAAATTTCTCTGTACTTATCCAAAGTGAATTATTAAAGGTCACTACAATTTAAAACAATACTATTAACTGAACATATTTCAATACTTACAGTTAAGGGTAGATGACTTCTGAATGACTCAATTCTAAACAATACATAAAGAACAACATGAACCTAATAACGGTGTTTAAACACTAATTATGAATTCTTCATACGGTCTTGGTGTCTACATCAAGGAACATCTCCCTCTGGCCAGAGAGTCCTCTCTCGAATCGCCTGACCAGTCATACATGTGTCTCCGACTCTCTCTCCTCAATGCGGTAAGCTATCTCTTCTTCCTTTACCGCTCTCCATCCTCTCAAGACTGAGATACTTGATAGTATTTCTGACAACATAGACAAGGCTCTCTCCCTCCACCCGTTTGCTCACATTTTTGTGTTTGGAGACTTTAACGCCCATCACACCTTGTGGCTTAAGAATGCTACTACTGACCATGCAGGCATTCAAACGCTTAATTTTTAAATCTCCCATTCCCTCACCCAGATAGTTAACTTCCCCACTCGTTTTGCCTTCAACCGGAAAGGTAAAGCCTCTCTACTCGACCTGTGCTTCACCTCCATCCCCGAATCCTGCAGTGCCTCACAACTCTGCCCTTTTGGTAACTGACCATGCAGTCATATCATAAACATCTCCTTTAACTCCACCCCTATAAAAGAACCTCCTACCACTAGAACTTTGTTCTATTATCATCGAGCTGACTGGGGCCCGCGTTCCGTGATTTCCTCCGCGATGTCCCCTGGGATGGAGTCTTTAAGCTCCCCGTCCAAGAATGTGCTTCTGAGGTCTCTTCCTGGGTTAAAGCTGGAATCGACGCTTTCATCCCATCAAAAGAAATATAGGGTCAAAATCGCGCCCCTCCCCTGGTTCTCGGCTGTTTGCTCAGCCGCCATTGCCCATAGGAACCACTACTTTCCACCTATACCGTATTTACATGTCTGACTGCAATAGACGTCTCTTTGCCTCTGCCCGTAACGAATGTAAGCGTGTCCTCAATGATGCTAAGTCACTATTTGCGGCTCGAATGAAGGAACATATTGCATCTCGCAAATTTGGCTCCAAAGATTATTGGCGTCTCTGCAAGAGCGTATTGAACAATTGCAAACCCTCTATACCTCCTTTATTCAACCAGTTCGAAGTCCTGACCTCCTCTACCGTCAAGGCCGAATGCTTTGCTGGGAAATTTTCATTCAACTCTACGCTCGACTCTTCCGGTGTACCCATACCCGACTTCCCTCTTAGAACTGAGGCCATATTGCGTGAGTTAAACATAACCCCATCTTTGGTACTGGGCGTTAATTTAGATCCCAACAAAGCTAATGGTGGTGACGGGATACCAGCCATTGTCTTGAAGAAATGCGCGCCTGAACTGGCGCCCGCCCTTTCGAAACTATACCACTACTGCCTCAAGTAATCTTGTTTTCCTGACTGCTGGAAGTCCTCTTCGATTGTTCCTGTCTTCAAGAACTCCGGCAACCCCTCTGACCCTTCCAACTACCGTCATATCACTCGCCTTCCCCTCTTCGGCAAAGTCTTCGAAGCTCTAATCAATACCGGGGTAATTAACCACCTCACATCCCATAATCTGCTCTCTGACAAGCAATATGGTTTCCGCTTTGCCCGATCTACAGCCGATGTGCTCACAGCCATCACTGAAACAGTCTACCGAGCTCTCCAAAATAATGGGGAAGCCCGAGCTGTGGCACTTGACATGTCCAAAGCATTTGATAGGGTTTGGCATGCCGGCCTTCTGCGCAAGCTCCAGGGTTATGGCATTTCTGGTTGATTATATAACCTAATACAATAATTCCTGTCAAACCGTGAATTGAAGGTTGTTCTCAACGGATTCTCCTCCAGTTCCTATCCCACGAACGCAGGTGTCCCTCAAAGCTCCATCCTAGGTCCCACTTCCTTATCTACATAAATGACCTTCCTGACGCCGTAACTTCCCAAGTTTTAGATCTACGCGGATGACACCACAATTTATTCCTGCCTCAAAAACAAATCTAGTCTCGCTGACAAAACTCACCTTGCCGTGCGTCTCGAAAAGGACCTCCAATCGATTGTGAAATGGGGCATGAATTGGCTGGTCAACTTCAACGCTTCAAAAACAAAAACTGCTCTCTATTAATCACCACAGAGATCCTTCCATTCCCTCCATTAGAATGTCTGACGCTCAACTTCTCGAGAGCAACTCTCTGCGGCTTCTCGGTCTCACGTTGACTGCTGACCTGAGATGGAATAAATACATCGAGTCAATTGCCTCGTCCACTGCAAGGAAAAAGTTGGCTCCCTGAGCCACGCTAGGAAAATTTTTCTCCCTGAGTCGATCCTCCAGATATACAAATCCACAATTCACCCTTGCATGGAGTATTGCTGCCATATATGGTCTGGTGCCCCTTCTGTTTGCCTCGGGGTTCTTGATAGGCTCCAGAGGCGGATATGCAATATGGTTGGCCCTGCCCTGGCGTCTCGTCTACAGTCACTTTCTCACAGACGCGCCGTCGCCTCCCTCTGTCTGTCTGTTCTAAAAATACTTTCATGGAAATTGCTCCGAGGAGCTGCATTCGCTGGTTCCCAGACGTCATGAGTTCCAGCGCCCTACGAGGCTGGCATCCCGCTCTCACCCCTTCACTGTCGAAAACTCCTAAATGTAGCCGTCTCTTCTACTCTAATAGCTTCATGTCTCGCACCTCTCGCCTGTGGAACTCCCTTCCCTTCACCTGTTTCCCTGTGAGCTACAATCTCCAGCTATTCAAGTGTAATGTCAATCGACATTTCCAGATGCCTTAATCTATCCACTACCCTCATCCTTTCTTCTATCACACCTATCTGATCTTGCTATTTCCTGTAACCCCTTGCATCCTAGTGGCTTCCCGCCTTGCTTGGGGTGAAATGCTTAAAAAAAAAAAAAAGACTGTAATACAAATACACCAAGACACCAAAAACAAAAAAAATCTTCATCCACTCACAAACATAACAACACAATAATATCTTGTAATAATATTTTGTATATAATATTTGTATTGTATATAATGCATTTGTTTGTTTGAATTGCATACATGTTTTGCCTTGTTTTATATTAAGTATTATTTATTGTTGTGGATGCAAGAGAAGATAACGCAACCTGATGTTCTGGTGTTCTTGAAGCCTTACCTTGAGGGCACGACCTGTCTCTCCTTTATATTCTTTTCCGCCACTGCACAGGATAGCGTACACACAGTCTTTAGTCATGTTCTCCTTTATGGGGGGAGTCTTACTCGGTAGAGATATCTGCAAAGTGTCGTCAATCTTTTGAAGGTTGTTCTGATGTTATATGAACCACAGATCCTTTGTATTTTCTCTGATAACCCCTTCACATAAGGCAGGCAGACTGTTTTCTGAGTGTTGTTGTCCTCCTCCTCTTGTACCCGCCTACCCCAGTTTTTTGGGGCTGCTGCCATGTACCCAGGGTAGTTGTTACGTTGTAGGGTACTATTTATACTGACCAATTCTTTATCTAACGTCTCTGGGTCGCCACTTATGACTTTTGCTTGGTGTTGTAAGCAACGGATGATCCCTTTCTTTACGCTGTATGGATGGTGGGAGTTGAAATTGAGGTACTCTCTGGTGAATGTCGGTTTACGGTATACAGATGTCTTAAACCCATGCTCTGTTCGAGATATTAGAACATCCAGGAATGGGAGTGTGTTATTACTCTCTTTCTCCATTGTGAACTGTATCGAAGGTCTTATTGAGTTTACATGGTCCAGTAGAACCTGAACATCTTCTTGGTGTGGCCAGAGTATGAAGGTGTCATCTACGTACCTTAACCATATAGTTGGCTTTAGAGATATAGATTCTAATGCCATTTCCTCAAAGTATTCCATGTATATATTCACCATTGCTGGTGATAATGGCAATCCCATTGTTAAGCCCTCATCCTGTGTGATCCCATTCCGAAGTGTGTTGTTTGTGTACAGAAAATCAACATCTCCATCAGATTATCTATTGGAATACTGGTCCGGTCTTCTAGGGAACAGTCAGTCCAATTTGTCTCTGACTACTGAGAGTGCCTCCTCTGTGGGTACTTTGGTGAACAAACTCACCATGTTCAAGCTCACCATCTGGTTGGAAAGGATGGGAGCATCTTTGATTATTTGCACGAAGTGGGCGGAGTTTCGGACATATGAAGGAGACTTTCCGATCAATGGGTCAATTATATCTACAAGGAAGCGACTCAGAGGGTGGCACACAGAGCCTTGGCAACTAACAATCGGCCTGAGTGGAATACCGTCTTTGTGAATCTTAGGGAGATCGTATATGTGAGGTAGCTTGGTGTAACGCTGCGATAACTGCCTATACGTCATAGGTGCAAAATGATCCTTGTTCTTGATTAGGATCTGTGACAAAGTTTGTTCCGTTTTTTCATAGTAGTATCCTTTTTTCACTTTGCTGTAGCTATCATTGCTAATGAGGTCTTTCAGTTTTGCTTGTATAATCTGATTTGTCCATCACTACAGTCGCATTACCTTTGTCAGTCAGTAGTATGATGATGTTTTTCGTTCCTCTGTAGGGATCCAATCGCCTGCCTCTCCAGTTTTGTTATGTTAGACCTTTTAATTCTGGCTCTCTCAAGGTCTATCTTACTTTCCATCTTAGTTCATCTGCCTGAGCCTGAGGGATGTTCAAGGCCACCTCCTCGACTCTGGTAATGATGTCCAAGTATGGCACCCGCCTGATGGTTGTGGCGAAGTTGAGACCCTTATTCAATACTGACTCATCAGAGGCACTCAGCTGATATTGGCTGATGTTGACTACTGCTTTCACCGGTGGGTGATGGACCTTGTGCGTCACCTCCTGATCTTTCAATCTATTTAATTTTTGCACTTGGTGAGCCTTGACTACCTCAAATTCATGTCTGAAGGATTTATCCAGGTCATTTTGGATTCTTCTCTGGTCTTCTTCATTAGTAATTCTGTTGAAGAAATCCTCAAGCGTCTGGGAGATATAAGCTTGTAGTCGATGTTTTATCCAACGATTGTACTGGATTCTCTCTTGGACATCTGGGTATGAATTTCTGGATATTATAAACACACACATTGCACAGTGGATAAAGGTGTTGGTTAGATCCAGTGACAGGACCCAAAGAGTGTGAGTTCAATACCCAGTTAAGGCAGTGGAGAACTTTCAGAGTAAAATTAGCAGGAGATAACTGATAAATGACATCCATCAAACATGGCACGTGGAACTAGAACAGTCTACCCCAGTGAGCGAAATAAAGGGTTCAGTTTGAAATTCCAACCACCTGAAGAAGGCCGGAGCGTACAACAGCCGAAACATTGTGATAAATATGGCGACAAAGATGAGGACAATAGTCCGAATAATGTAAATAATGAAATTACCTGTGTATATCGGTACATGGGTACCTGTATGAGTGATTGCACATGTAAAGGAACGTATGTATATGGGAGATTTGCATGAGTGTGTATACAGTATATGACAGAGCAAGATCTTTTATATTACCTTCAAATATTAACCCATATTAACTTAACTAATATTTAAGTAAAAGAGATTACCTATCAAGAAACAGTCACAAGTTAAATTCATGAACAAAATTCAAACGGATAGAGACATCAACTTAATAATCAATAATAAAAAAATTTTAAAAAGATTACTAGAAGTAAACTCATATTTTAAAATAAAATTTTATTCTTTTAATGTACTTTCTATGAATATTTTTCTAATCGAATATTTCCTAGAAAATTCCCAAAATTTAAAAAAAATTTAAATCACTAACAAACATCAAATTAAATTCTTTGTAGACAATTTAGACATTCAAATTTATATCAAACAATCTTTATGAAACCCCAAAATAACACTTTCAAAGTAAAACAAAATAACAGCGTCTGTTTCTAGCCGGGTTTTTTTTTCCAAAGAAAATTAGTGATACCTTCTCTCATGACTTCCTTCTCTCCGTTTCTCTTTATGTGTTTTTTCTCCTTTACCCCTTTGATATCAACATATAACTTCTGTTAACCGTTTAAAAAAAAACAATGTCTGGACCTCCTCAAATAATTTTGAGTATGAAAGTATAGAAAATTTAAATTACATCTAACTCACTCATGTCTTCTCTCTCCCCCTCACTTCGTTAATTTACGTATGTTTAATATGGCCTGTCAAAAAAATAAAAATTTCTTTTCATTTTTTTTTTCAACCTTTGGAAGTAAAAATCTGATGATCCGCAGTTCCTTAAAAATATATGTGGTGAAATAATTTATTACATGGAACCTTAAAATGGTCTGTTTTTATTTAAATTATTTGCTCTGGATTTACATTGAGCTCTCTGGATTTTAGCCTCCTTTGGTTTAGCCATACGGATTACCTAGTTTTTCATAAACTAACTATATATATTCACTGTTCCTTGGCCTGTCATAAATTAAACTCCTCTCTCGTGTGCCAAATGTTTTATGGATTGAGTTGGATTTTTTAATATTGATCTCTTTAGCTTTAAGTTGAAATGATGATCCCTCTTCCTGTTGTGACATCCTGATCCGGTTTTTCTCTCTACTGTTTCCTCTTTCTTACGCGTATTCACTGTTTTCTTGATGGTTCTTGACTGGACTTTGAAGATGGAAACCAGAGTGTGAATGTTGGTACCATTACTGAAGGCCTGAATTATCTTTTTCCTCTCACCATTACTCATTTGAGAAGAGAGTTGATCTGACAGAAAGTGATTTGAACCTATTCTTTTTCTAGCTGAATAACTCAAAGGGTTGTTCAGTGAGTCTTACAATAAATGGTGTCAAGATGGCTAAATGTCATATGTGAAAACCTGGAAAAAATTCAATTAGTTTAGTATTTTTTAGATATTGTGGGATGAACAATTATATTGTTACACAATTTTGACAATTTTGCTGTTACACCATGTGTGTGTAAATAGAGTTTGGATGAGAATCCTACAGGATGGTAAACATACAAGACAATTTGGAAAATTTCTCTTTGGACATGTTTCACCAATGAAATGGTGTCATCAATAAAAATAATTTTCTTTCAACAAAATCTCCATTAGCAAAACAAAACTGGATTCAAAATTATAAAATGGTGGGCTGGAAAGTTCATAGATGACTACGAAGGAGTAATGTTAGAGCTGTAAACTCTTCTTATTAATAACTACATTGTTTCTTTCCAGGTAAACTGACTGTTCAAAGAGGACTTCAAATTTAACTTGCAGCTTTTGAAAATTAACAAAATTTGGCAGATTCATCTGGTTTCCTTGAACATTTTCTAACACAAGATGAGTGTTGGGTTCATCATTTTGAACCAGAGGCAATCCATGCAATGGAAATACACCGGCTCCAAAGACAGACAAGAACATTGTATCTGCAGGGTAAGCCAAAGGTCATTGCACCTGCAGGAAAGGTGATGGTCTCAGTTTTGGGATGCAATATACTAAGCCACTGTAAAATCAGCAGATAAAGAAATAAAAATAACTGAATGATCCTGAAAACAGAAACTATGCCCATGAAACATCCCTTACAAATAGTAAATATGCAAACAGCATAATGCTTTCTAAACAAATATGGGAAGTCAAAAACCAAATTACACCAAACACATTATGGAAAATAAGGAAAACAGCATTAGCCAACAACAATAAATCCAACAACTGGAGGAGAAAAGAGCTATGATCAACTTTCCCAGACAAACACAAATTACTAAATAAATGATCAGAACTTATCTCAACATGGAGACATGAAAATAAAATTTTACTACTTAAAAATCCAAAACTAAAAGAAAATACCTTGTAAAATAGCAGCATGAAAAATGCCAGCAGATGCAGTATATACAACACAGATAATGTAAAACTTTAGATAAAAGCCAACAACTTAAAGTAAAAATTAAAATAAATAAAATGAAATAAACAAAAAATCTAAAAAATAAACTATGAATGCACACATCAATGTAAATGCAATACTAATAATCAACCTTAAATAATTAAGAAATCAATAAATGAATACAAAGTTAACAAATAACACCATAAAATAACTGCAAATAACCACATTCAGATCTACAATTATTTCTACTCAGTAGTCTCGAGAATAATTTGAAACATAACTATTACCATCCACCCATATATATATATATATATATATATATATATATATATATATATATATATATATTACCTCATTTTGAAAAGTTCCACTTTATGAACTCCCAGCCTTAACATTTGAAAGTCAGCCATAGGACTTGCTTCTATGTATTTAAGCTAAGCTTTTGACTTGTGAATTTGTGATTATAAACTAAAGATTTTGAACTGCTATGACTCTTTTTTCAACACAAAATGTGAAATTTTATAGCATTACAAGTGTTCATTGTCATGGCAACAAGCTTTGTGACTGTACACAGGACTTGTTGATACATATTGAGACATTTATCTTATCGCACCATTAGAGTTAAAACATTTAGCAAACCTGGATGAAATAAGTCTATAAATTGGAAACAGAAATAAAAGATAAAAATCTTTAAAGAATAGAAAAATGGCAAAATTGTCAAAGATGTTTAAAAAAAAAAGAGAAAAAACTTGATATAATGAAATCAACAATATGAAAATTATAAAAGAAAGAAAGAATTTTGAAGCAAGTTAAAGATGCGCAACCAATGAGTTGTACTTGGATATGAATAGTATGGGTAATTGGCTAGAGTGTTTACGTATGTCAGTTTGTCAAACAAACTTTGTGCCAAAGTTTAATCCCTTTTCTAAATAAGAAACCGGTATTGCATAACGGTTCAAGGGGAGTTGCATATGCTGATAGAAAAGTTGGAAGAATTCCCCCAAGAATTTGAAGAAATCATTGAAGAAAGTTTCATACCATATCATATTTTTAATGTTGATGAAATGGGACTTTTCTGGACACAAATGCCAGCTAGAAGTGTTATCAATCTTTAAATCATCAAAGCTGACCTGAATAAATACAGAAAGTGACTACAAATGAAACCTACGCTAATTGATCATGCGCAAAAAAAACTTCTAGTCACTTGGAAGAACTTTGGGTTACAACCAAATTATTTAAGCAGTCGTTTTCACATTTTACATTGTAAATTATAAATAATGCAAAAATAATTAAATTTTTTCTTAATGTTGTTAATGGATACAGCACTCTTCCACCTAATATTTATTAAATGCCATCATTCTTAAGTAAAAAGTGATATTTTTATCTCTAAACACCATTTCTCACTTGCAACCAATGTAACAAAGAGTTACAGCAATATTCAAAACTCACTCTATTACTGTTATGGAACCTTATCCATAATAACATAATGGACTATTCCATACGTAATAAATACTGCGCCTCAAGAGGAAGCAGGGAGTTCCGTCTGAACTCTGTCAGTCAGTCAGTCGAGCCAGTCCAAAACAGAGTCGCATTCAGACAATTACTACTAAACCTGATTGTTCGTACTAACACTTTCTACTCTCTGTATATATTCCTGTTTGTAATTGTTATATCTCGTGCAAGATATAATAAACAAAGTAAACCCGAGTGTGGTTTTCAATAATAATTTTATAATCGGATGTAGGTATGTCAAAATACAGAGACAGAGTCAGGAGTAAGCTAACCGCAATGGTGTTAGTAAACGAAGACCTTTTTCTACTGTTGCCTGTGGTCATACTTTATCGGCAACCAGTCCGTCCATTATCGTGAATGGGGAAGTTGGGTTATCTCATCACAACACCTCCCCCGAAGCTGAAATTCTCCCTTTTGAAAATTTCTGCTTCTAATGTCGTCTTCTTTTTGGATCCGGACTAAAACGCTCCACTGGTTTTCTTTCCCGTGTGCTCCTTCTTTTAGTCGTCACAATTAGATCCTTTTTTGGCGAAGATAATTTCCACTTTTCAGCCCGTAAGGCTGGTCCATGCGATACAGGTTCAAATACACTATTGGGTAGTGTCATGTTAAAAGCATCGCATAACACTTCCATCGGAATTTCTTCTTCGCTTTTTTTCTTTCTTCACCATATCGTGGTCTAATCTGATTGATGTGTCTTTTACACGTAAATTTTTTCCTTTTAATCGTGTAGACCACTTTTACCAATCCTTTTCTGGATTATGCCATCCATCCAATAGCTTTTTCCACTTTTAAAATTTTTAAAAAAAAAAAAACTGTCTCCTGAAGTGTATTTTTTTATGTTGACTTTTCCTCTTAGCAACTTTTTTGTTTTGATAGGGTAACAATCTATCGAAAATTGATCTAATTTTCCTTGCGAACATAATTTCCGCCGGTGACATTTTCGCATCGTTGTTCTCATTAGGAGTTACCCTATAGATTGCTAAAACTTTTGAATAGTTCTTTCTTCCATGTCCATACCTTTATTTTTTTACGTAAAAAGCACGTTTAAAAGTGTCAACAAATTTCTCGGCTTGACCGTTCGACCTGGGATGACACACTGGTGTAGTTATGTGTTCAATGTTTAAGGCAGTACAGAAATCCTTAAATTCCATACTTGTGAACGCCGTACCATTGTCGCTAACCAATGTTCTGGGAACCCCAACGACTGAAAATTTCATCCAATGCACTGATGGTGTTCCTAGATGTAGGATGCTTGCACTTGACTACCTCAGGCCATTTCGATAAAGAGTCCACCAATATCAAATAATAGTGCCCATTAATTGGTCCAGCATAGTCTATATGTAGACGTGCCCACGGCAAATCCGTTTTCGGCCAAGGATTCATTTTGACCGGAGGTGCCCTTGCAGCCAATTGACAACCTCTACATAGTCTTACAAAACCTTCAATATCCTTGTCCATTCCTGGCCAGTATACGTAACCACGCATGAGTGATTTCATCCGAGACATTCCAGGATGACCGGTATGAAATTCTTTCAGCATATCTGTACGTAGAGATTGAGGTATAACAATTCTATCTGCGTACATCAATGTGTTGTCGCAAATTGAAAAAGGTGAAATCTGAGTTCCCTTTTTCTGTCTTTTGTTCCATCTCGTCTGGTTCCTTAATTTCACAATATAGTGATCTTTTTCCGCTTCTTTTTTTATTTGGTCCAATGTTACCGGCAATTCCCTGATTGTATTCAATAAGAGACCTGATATTTCTTTTTCCTCAGTTAATGCTGCTATAACCGTCTCTTCTAATATTTCATTTTTTGGAATCAGCCTTGACAATCCATCCGCATGCCCATGTTCTTTAGATTTGACGTATTCCATCCTAAAATGGTAATTAAGCAGGGTTACACCCCATCGCCGTAAGCGATTAACTGTATGCGTAGGAATGCCTTTTTTACCTCCAAATATTGTAAGTAACGGTTTATGGCCTGTTTGAAGTACAAATGATCTACCATGTAAAAAGCGATGGTATTTTTTACCCCGAACACAATCGACAAAGCCTCTTTCTCGATCTGGCTATAATTTTTTTCAGCCGGAAGAAGAGTCCTCGACGCGTGCGCGATCGGTTTAGTAGTGCCATCTTCATATTTGTGTAGCAGTGCAGCACCCACTCCGTACAAACTTGCATCAGTTGCCAGAATGATCTCTTTCTCAGGATCATAATGTGCTAAGGCGAGATCTGAGAGTAGGCATTTTTTATTTCTGAAAAGCCGTCTCGCAATCTTTTGACCAAAACCATTTCTTGTCTTTTTTAACAATTCGTTAAGGGGGCTCTTAAATCATACATTTTAGGTATGTAGATTGCATAATATTGTGCCAACCCCAGAAACGATTGTAGTTTCATAACTGTGTCGGGTGCAGGCATGTTCTTAATTGCATCGGCTCTCTGTGGGTCGGTTTCCTGCCTTCACTGTCTATCACCTGTCCGAGGTATGTAATTCTTTCCATGAAGAATTTACACTTCTCGTGGCTTAATTTAAAGCCAAAATCTTCTAGTCTTTTGAATATCGCTCTGATGTGCGTTTTATTTTCTTGAACATTCTTACTTTTGACTAGAATGTCATCGAAATAGGCGGTACCAAATTCAAGGCCTGCCAGCATAGTGTCCATCACCTGTTGAAACAAAGCTGGGGCGACCTTTAAGCTGAAAGGAAGCCTATTTAGCTTATAAATACCTTTATGTGTATTTATACACAAATATTTCGAGCATTCGTCACTCACTTTAATCTGCAAGTATGCGTCAGACAGGTCGATTTTTGAAAAAATCTTCCCATCATTCAATTTTGAAAAAATATCTTCTGGTGAGGGTAGTGGATAACTGATTTTTAAGGCAATCATTTAATCCTGTTGAAAAATCTGCGCACACTCTTATTTTTCCATTTTTCTTCTTAACATAAACTGTGGGCGAGGCCCAATCCGAATGGTCAACCTTAGATATCACTCCCATTTTTTCAAGTCTTTCCAATTCCTTATTAATTGTGTCTAAGGAGGAAAAAGGAACGTTTCTCTTAGGTTTGAAAATTGGTTTCACATTTTCCTTGAGTTCAAATTTGACTTCCGTCTTAGTACATAAACCCAATCCCTCAGAAAAAACTCTGGGATATTCTTCTTTTAATTCATTTATGAATTTTTCATTTTTAATATTTTTTTGTTTTTCTGCACTGTTTATTACGTTGCAAAATGAGTTAATCGGGAGTTCAAACAAATCAAAAAGTACTATCCAGTCTATTCCAAAAAGACATGAATTAATCCCTTGGATTACATACACTTTCGTTTTTGCAGTCTTGCCACATAACGAAATATCGCACTTTAATTCTCCCATAAAGTTTAATTTCTTTCCTGAAACCCCTCTAGCGGTTTTTTTGGTTTCAGATAATTTAGGTCTTCCAATATTTTTCCATGTTTGTTCATCAATGATGCTTATGTCTGAACCAGAATCCAATAGGAAAGTAATTGTATGATTATTTATACGTACATCTACGTACTTTCTATTTTTACCTTTCTGAATTTCTTTTTCTGATAATACCAGGCTTACATCTTGTAATTTTCTTTTCTTTCGGCAAACCGTATATTTATGCCCTTTATTTCCGCACGATTGGCAGAATTTATTTTTGTACCAACACGTGTCTTTGGTATGGTTATTTTTTCCACACGTCTCACATTTTTCTATCTTTTTGGCTTTTGGAGTTTTTCGAGTTTTTACGTGTCGAACATTAGCAACACTTTTCTCCTCAATTTGTATATTATCCCTTTTTACGTTTATGAGACGTTGGCATTCTTCGGTCACCCTTTGTAATGTTATTTTCGAGTCTTGCTCGACCATTATTAATATTCTCGACCTAATTTCTTTATATTTAGGATCAGTTAGTCCTTGAAGAAAAATTAGGCACTTGAATACATCTTTGGTTATTTCTTCTAACTTGAATTGTTCAACCAGAGAGTTCACTGTTCCCGCGTATGTCACAAAATCCTCGTTATCTGCTTTAACGATGTTTAGGCATCTGTATCGCGTGTGGAACAGACTATTCCTTTGTCAAATATTTTGACAGAATACTTATAGTTTCTTCAAACGAAACTTCTTCTGGCTTTCTGGGCAATATCAAGTTTGAGTACTTCCTATTCTCGTTTGTCCCTAGTTTCTGGACTAATAATGTTACTCGTTCCTCATCCGACCAATGTTGACATCTCTTGGTAAATATAGTTTCGAAACGTTTAAAGTACGCTGGAAATGTAATGCCCGAATCAGGATCATAAATAAATTCGGATAATGAATTTGCTATTCCTTCGGCAGAAAAAAACAGTATTTTTTCTTTCTCCAGTCGCCTGTTTCAGAATTTTTTCGAGACTTTTTTGCTGTTGCAATATTTGTTGTTGTAAGTCTTGGTGCTGTTTTTGTTGCTGTAACTCTTGATGCTGTTGTTGCTGTTGCAAGCTTGTACACAGCATTTTAGTCATTTCGACTAATTGCTCCATCCTGACTTTATTTAGAATTCGGCAAAAAAAATTTTTTTTTTTTTTTTTAGACAGTTAACAGACAATTTACAGCCGTAATATTTTTACAACCCGTAATTTTTACTTGAATAATCAATTATTAGACCGGCTCGTATTTGAGTCGCGGTTCAATATATATTTTCAAATCACAATTTAACAGTAAAATTTTCTTACTTTTCAAAAAGTTTCCTTTTGACTTGTGACTCCGCTTTCGAAATCCGTTCAACGTAATATATATATATATATATTTTATATATATATATTTATATATATAAAAGTACGTTGCACAATCCTTCGTCGCCAGCTGTTATATCTCGTGCAAGATATAATAAACAAAGTAAAAAAACCGAGTGTGGTTTTCAATAATAATTTTATAATCGGATGTAGGTATGTCAAAATACAGAGACAGTCAGGAGTAAGCTAACCGCAATGGTGTTAGTAAACGAAGACCTTTTTCTACTGTTGCCTGTGGTCGTACTTTATCGGCAACCAGTCCGTCCATTATCCTGAATGGGGAAGTTGGGTTATCTCATCACAACAGTAATATATCTGTGTTATTCCATATCCGTATACGAGTTCTTCTTTATTGGTTCTATATATAACTATCAACGTGGTATAAGGAACCAGACCATAACAGTGGTGACGGGTGATTTGAACTCATTCGGTTTGAAGGAAAAAAAAAATTGCGTTTGCCAAAGCATAACAGTGGTGACGAGCGATTCGAACTCATTCGGTGGAAGAAAAAAATTATTTTCATTTGCCACAGCATAACAAGTGGCGACGAAGATTCTAACTCACACATGAAGAACAAACAACAAAATCCTCTCTCGTCAACATAACAAGTGACGATGAAGAAACCCCTTTTGTTTGAAATACGAACTCTATATACGGAGGACTTATTTTTTTTCTCTATATGTCACACATAACAAATGGCGATCTGGAAAAACCTTAAAGAAAAATAAACTCCCTCCACGGAGGACATTTTTTTTTTTTTTCTATCCGTCATACGTAACAGTTGATGACGATTAAATTTCAAAAAAAAAAAAAACTTTCTTTTCTTGATATCAAATTTCACTGACAAAAAGAAAGTTTGTTTTTCTTTTTTTTTTTTTTTTTCAGTTTTTTGACAGCACAGGCTTCAGAATATCAATTTTTTCAAAAAAAATACATTAACATGGAAGATTTTAAGTCAACCATTATGGAGCTTATCAAAATCCAGTTTGAACAACAACAAAGGTACAAACAAAAAACATCTAGAAATGCAAGAATTATTGATACGTTTAAATGGCAAATAGGACGAATTTAAAACCCCTGAGAACGAATCAGTTCTCTCAAAACGCTATTTGGAGTAATATCGAAGATTTCAAATACGCACCCGAAGATAAAATTTTTCAAATTAATTCTGAAGTTATGAAGATCTCTATGATTTTGACTGCAAAATTTGGTCAGACGCACGTAAAGATTCGCCTTTTATTAAGAAAATTAGGCACAGGCAAATATACCAAATTCGTTGATTATATCCTTCCCAGAAAAACAAACGAGTTATCGTTCAAAAAATCTATAAAATTGCTAACGGAACTTTTCAGCCATAATACTTCACTATTTCATAAAAGATGGAAATGCATGAACCTTTCAAAAAGGATAGCGAAGATTATTTTACTTTCGCATCCATTGTTAAAAGGAAATATTGTTTACGACTTCAAATTATCGGAATTCTGTGCTGACAACTTCAAATGCTAAATTTACGTCCAAGGTCTGGTTTCAACCAAAGACGCAGAAATGAGACGTAGAATACTTACTAAATTGGAACCCCTGAACAAGATCTGACACTTCAAAAGCTAGCCGAAGACTGCCAGAGATGCGTCAGCGTAAAAAAAAAACTCTAAAAACATAGAACAAGCTGGCATAGCATACATACGCAAAGGACGAAGACAAAAAATTTTCCCTCCTCATAAACAAAGCAAACAAATTTTCCCCCCTCACAAACAAAACCGAACTGATTTTCCTGCCTCAAGAACAGGTAAAACAAAATTTTCTAATTATAATCAACATAAAAAAAAACTACCACCAAGTCCATGTTACCGTTGTTTATCTTGACATTGGGTTAAAAGACTACATATCGTGCTAAAAATTGTCTATCATGTAAAAAAAAACATGGTCACAAAAGTTCTCACTGTTGGTATAGAAAAGAAAGCAGAATAAGAATTACGAGGACCGACCAAACAGATGAGACTAATATAAGAAAATATGTAATAAGTTGAAATGCAAAACAGAAAAAATAGGTTACAGCTGGATTCTGGCTCAACTTAACTTAACTATCATAAATCTACAAACAAGGAGAAAACTGAACAAACCTGCCATGTTAAAAACGGATAAAATGGCGAGATCAGTTACAGAGAAAAGATAAAATTCGAGGGTGAAATAATCACAAACGTAACATTTAACGGAATGATGAAAAAACTTTTATTTTACGTCTTAAGAAATACCGAAAACCTATTCGGGACAGACTGGATGCAAAAAAGTTGAATTGTGGGATCTACCTATTAGCACCTACTACCAGAATGTAAAAAGTTTATCAAACAGGCAGACAAATTAAAAGGAAAACTAAAAAATTTCCCAAAGTATTTTCTGCAGGTCTCAGAAGATGCAAGAAAATGGCAGCTAATATCAAAATAAAGGATGACGTTCAACCTAATTTCAAGAAAAAAAATTAATAGATACTGTTTGCGTTAATAGAAAAAGATTGACCAAGAATTATCTAGACTCGAAAATACGGGCATATTGAAAAAAAGTAGAGTACAGCAAATGGCTGCACTGACGGTCTACGTTAAGAAATCAGGAGAAATTCGAGTTTGTGCTGATTTTTCTACAGGTTTGAACGCAGCAATAAAGGACTACCACTATCCGCTACCAGTGTACACAGCAAATAGGCTACTTAGATGGGGAATGATTCTTCTGAACTATAATTTCAGATTGGAATATTTACCAACGAAAAAAATCGAACACATTGGATGGTCTGTCGAGACTTATACCAACAAAGACAGAGCCATTGGAAGATACGGTAATCGCAGCCCTTAGAAATGAAGAAGACATAAGAACAGTACTATGTTGTACAGTCAGAAACCTCCCAGTCACATTGCAAGACATAAAAAATGAAGCCAAACATGACGAATTTATTAATGAAACAAAAGCAAAAATAGCAGAAAAAAATAAGAAAATTTCGGACAGCTTTTCTCTATGCGATAATGTGCTACTTTACAACGAAAGGGTTGTAATCCCCAAAACTTTACAAAAACGGGTACTAAAAAATTTCCACAGAGGACACCCAGGTAAAAATAGCTTCGCATCAGCTACTTCATTCTATGTATATTGGAAGAATATGGACCAGGATATTTCTCAAATGGTGGAAATGTGCAAGGGGTGCAATTTACCAGCTAAAGCACCGCCAATCATACATAAGCCTTGGCCTGAAACTGATCGTCCATGGTCATGAATACACGCAGATTACACAGGACCAATTGACGGGTTCTACTATTTAATCATAGTTGATAGCTACAGTAAATGGCCGGAGGTGTTTCGGTGCAAAAATCCTCCTACAGAAACGACCATAAATTTACTCCACGAGCTATTCGCATTGTTTGGCGCAGTGGACTGTTTAGTAACAGATAACAGAACGCAAAGCACGTCAGCAGATTTCCAAGAGTTTCGCGAAATCTATCAAGTAAGACATATAAAATCCCCGCCTTACCATCCAAGATCAAATGGACAAGCGGAGAGATTCATGGATACTCTCAAAAGAGCATTACGAAAAGCGTATGATGTGCCTATGGAGAAAGCATTACAGCAATTCCTACAGGTATATAGAATAACGCCAAATAATGCGACACCATCAACATTATCATCAGCAGATATCATGTTTGCTAGGAAAATCAGATCAGCGTTCGATAAATTACTACCAAATAAAACAAAACAAGTAACGCAGTCCTACACACCAAAAAGAAAATTCCTCCCAGGGGGGAAAAGTTTTTTTTAAGGCATACAAAAATAATACCTCTTGCTGGGAACAAGGAATAATTGAGAAAAGAATTGGCCATATGATGTATATAGTTCAAGGAAAAAAATTCTCACACAGAAGACACGTAAACCAAATAAGGAAGAGACCGTTAGAAGATGCTAACGGTCCACCTCAAGAAGAGGTATTGGACACGATTTTCGACACATTCGATATAACAAGACCGCAAGTAATGCCAGAACCAAGAAAATCGCCAAGAAAAAGAAAATTTACTGAACCTTTGGAAATAGATCCAAAGAAAAAAAGGTATTAAAAAACCCTGCTACGCAAAATTTTCGGAAGTGGGGTGTTATGGGACCTTACCCATAGTAACATAATGGACTATTCCATACATAATAAATACTGCGCCTCAAGAGTAAGCAGAGAGTTCCGTCTGAAGTCTGGAGTGAAGTCTGTCAGTCAGTCAGTCAAGTCAGAGGCAGTCCGAAACAGTCACGTCCATACAATTACTACTAAACCTGATTGTTCGTACTAACACTTTCTACTCTCTGTGTATATTCCTGTTTGTAATATATCTGTGTTATTCCATATCCATATTCGAGTTTTTCTTTATTGGTTCTACCTTGGACTATCACCGTGGTACAAGGAACCGGACCACAACAATTACACATTCAAAAAAAACTTATTGATGCAACTGATAGAGAAGGCATGCTATCAATTTAATAATTTTTTATTGACTTCAATATATTAAAAAGAATAAAACCAATAAAAAATTTAGTAAGAAATCGGTCAAAAACATGAAAGTGTAGTTTGGAAAAAAAAAAACTTACCTCATGGACGTCCGTACGTAAAAAGAATCTCATGGGTACGCCATATTGTTTTATGCTGACAAATTAATGCAAAATCACGACTACTACGAGAATTCAGAGAATATAAATATGTAGTGTATGAAAGACGACAAGACAATACGACAAATACAACATCTACGCTTTGTTACTCAGGATTTGCGCCTACTAAGGAATTTAGGCCAGTCTCTCGAATTTAAACTACAAGCTATTTTGGATTATATATCTCTATCTATAAAAGGCAAGATGAGACATGTGACTAATGTATGGCCAAAATTTTCGACGGATTTGGTTACTTTTGTGGCACCTTGCATTATTAGAAATATTCATAGAAATATGATTTAATTTTTTTTCACTCGGTTTACTAAACAGGTTGTTGATTTTTTTAAAACGGAAAATAATTGAGTTGAAAATAATTCACTAAGATTGTACTTAGACGATCCTAAGGGAAGAAGAGGAAGAAAAGAAAAAAGCAAAAAAAAAGAGGAAGAGAGAAAATAACAAAAAGCGGTCATTAACAAAACACGTATCAGAAAGGTAATTAGGCCAACATCTTGGCCGAAAATTTAGAACAATGGGATTTGTTATTTAGAAGGGAAAAGTCAATGGTGGAGGTAGGAGTCAGAAAGATATCTTAGCTAGCATGTTGACCGAATTTTTTAAAGACAATTGGAAGAATAGAATTAGAAATAATAAAAAAAAAAGAAAGGAAAAGACATGATATCAAAACGGGCCGCTTGATGAAAACCAGATATCGGTCAAAGCATCTAGCCTACTTTTGCGTGAAAGACACCTTATCAATTTGGATAAAGGGAAATTTTGGGAACAATGAAAACGAAATCTTAATCAGAGAAAAAAAAGTTTTTTGGGTTGAGGGGAGTGACCGGTGGAATTGTATACAGATTCTGACCTGTTAAAAATTAGAACCCCCACATTGACGAGTGAAAGATATTTTCAATTCAGATAAATTAAGATTTTCTGACTGCCGGGTCTGACAAAAAACAAGAGGTGAAAAAACGATTGTCTCAGTTCACAGATAGCGCCAATATTCTTCCCTGAAGTCACATCTAATTAGCGGCGGGCTGGTTGACAGAGCCCAGGTGAGAGAAAGCCAAGATTGTCATTTTTTCGTACGTGCAGAAAAAGGCAAAATTGGATTTTGTTTTTTTTAAACAAGAACGATGTAACCCCGCCCGAAAGGAGGAGGAAAATGCCGATCAAGACAATTGGTTAGGAAAACGGTCACGTGATCTGCAGAAAAAGAAGAGAAAGAAATGCCCGATCAGGAACCATTGGTCGAAAAACGGTCACCTGACATACGAGAGACTAAGAGAGATGGGTGTGCACCTCCCCACAAAAGGCACTGTGAGGAAGTAGGGGTGAAAACAATAGCGATAATGGGAAGTCAAAAAATAATGCGACTTTTGGAATTATCGAGAAAACCCTGACGCCGACAGACCCACCCCAGTTTGTTGCGGCGTCAATAAAAGCAGGACCCCAGTCGACAGAAATCAGTTGGACCGCGGGCAGTTGAACAGCTGGACCGCCCTTGGGGCAAGAGAATCCTCAGACAAGAAATCCTTCCAGAAATCGAAGAAGGAATTGCGGGCCTCAGAGAAGTTGCACTCGCCACTTTGCCGGAGAAGTACAGCCAAGTCAAAAAGAATCCTCAGACAAGAAATCCTCCCAGCCCAAGTCGAAGACAGAAGAGTTCAGCCCCGGACGGCAGCGAGAAGAGATCACCTCGGACGACAGAGAGTTGCGGCTGAGTTGCGGCAAGAGATCCTTCCAGCCCAAGTCGAAGACAAGAGAACTTCCAGCCTAAGTCGATGAAGAAGAAGAAATACAACTCAAGTCGAAGAGAAGAATCAACTGCGAATGATCGATAGAAATTAGCCCCAGTGTCGAACCAAACCACACTCCGACATACACAATTCTAAAGAGTAGGCAATTCGAAAATTTTAGGTTGTGTGATAGAAACTTGGTGCCATAGTCCACAGAGCGGGTCGGGAATTGAGAACAATTTTTTTTTATGTAACGGACATTAAGATATAAAAGGTTGTCACCCTTTTTTTTCATCAGTAATTTTTTGTCTCGTGAGTTTTTTTTTTCTTTTTACTTGTGTTTTGCCACCCCGTCGGACTCAACTTGTATCGGCCCCAATCCCTGCTGGTCCCGTCTGTCTAAGATCTAAACACAACGTGGGTAGACAGACCGGAGATCAGTACAGTTGCTTTAGTAACCAGGTATTGGAAGCGAGTTGGGAAAGGCGAGGCTGGTGATCATCCAACCAAGGGGTTGGAGCGGCACGCTTGGAACCAGGAGGAGCGACGTCACAGTTGGCGCCGTAACCAAGGGATTCGACCCTGGGCCAGGTGTGTAACCGTCACATGTGGTGCCGTGACCAGGATCAACCCTGAGACAACCACGTCACATGTGGTGCCGTGACCAACGGATCAACCCTGAGACAACCACGTCACACTTTACATGCACATGCTCCAAGTTAGTGGGAAGGCCAAGACCGACTTTGCATTTCCCAACTCTCATCGATAGTGGAAATAATAGATTTTTTCCATGCTTCTACGGCAGTTTTCGTGTAGTTTGCGGCCATTTTGTACTGGCCAGAGTGAGAGCCAATTGCTGGCTGCCACGAATAGGCAGGAAGATTCTATTGGCCAACGTGAGACCCAACAACTAACTGACACGAATGTTAACTAACATGCTAGCATGCAAAAAAATCGATAGCTGTTTTCGTCACAAGTGGGAAAAATTTAAATCTGCATGGCACTTTACTCCAATAGGTTCATTCGCTTGCTTAAACTCAACGTTGATTCTGATTCCGCAGAACTGGGTTGGGTGTGAAAAAGTATTTGGTGTTAATTCGTTTTTTCCAGTTACGAGTCCTTTTTTAAAGCTGATTGTTCTATGTTCATTTTGTTTAGTTCTTTTTTCGTAACTGATTTAATTTTTAGTATAGAGCTTAGAAAAAATTTGCAGTGTGAGATAGGCAAGAAGTAAGGCATGTAGCAACATCAGCACGGCAAAGGGCACTCCTCTAAAGACAAGGAAGGGCAAAAATATTTTAAGTCAAGTGATAGCGATTGCTGCATGAGTCGTATGATTTTTTAATCAAGCACGGGCAACACCGGGCCATGCTGCTAGTCTGTTATAAGCACCCTGACGATATGGAGGGGAATCACAAATTAACTGTCGATATGGTGAAAACGTTCAGTGGTGAAGGTGATTTGATGACCTGGTTGACGAAAGTGAAATTGGTAGCGAGACTGCAAAATATCCACGACCTCGCAAGCTTTATGTCCCTGTTTTTAGAAGGAGACGCCCTGGTTTTATATCTCCAGTTGACTGAAGAGGATCAACGGGATGCAAAGAAAATAGACGCTAAGTTAAAAACAGCCTTTACGGATGGAGTTTTTTCTGCATATGCAAAGCTAGTGAAGATGCAGTGGACCGGCGAAGCCGTTGATGTTTATACAACGAAAATACAAAGACTGGTGGAAGTAGCAGGGTTTGAAGAAAGTGGACAAGAGCAGATCGTGAAACTCACGTTTGACAATGGGTTCTCGGAAAGTATTTCGGTGTCACTACAGCAGTTGCCAAATGTGGAGAAACTGGAACTCAGTGAAATAATTTCAACTGCCGGGGTGCTTACAGCCACACGGAGACCAGAAGTGGTAGTGGTCGCAGAACGCGAACCTAAAGAGAACACTACCAACAATAGAAGCGCTAATAGAAAGAAGGAGAGCAAGGGCCCTGATTGATAGTGGCTGCACCGCAACATTAATCTGGTCGGGTCTTTCAGCTGATTGTAGGAGTACAAGTACTGTAAGAGCAATGGATTGACAGGAAGTTGTGTGCAGAGGGATCAGCACAGTGAGGTTGAAGATATATGGACGGTTACTGAGAATCGAGGCAATTGTGATGGAAAGGATCGTTGACGGTGTTGATATCATTGTGGCCACAGATGTTATCTGCCAGCTTGGAGGGGTTACTGTTTACGAAAATGGTAACATGGAGTTCAGAGGAGGAGATTGTGCTATGAAGATACAACCAAATGGCAAGAGTAGCAAAAAAAAAAAAAAAAAGCAATGCGAAGTGGTAGATAATGACTTTGGTGCAAGATTTGATGGAGAGATGTGGACTGTGGAATGGAAATGGTTTTCAGAACCCCCAATATTAAAAAACAACATTAATCACTATCATGCTAAACTGAGTAAGGAGGAGAAGGTTGAATTTGACAGTGAAGTTAAGCGGTGCATTGAAGAAGGAATCTTAACCCCGTGGGACCAGGATGTTCAGACCGGAGTGCTACCCTTAATGGCGGTGGAACAACCCACAAAGAACAAGACCAGGCCTGTTCTCGATTACCAAGAACTAAATAAATACATTATGTGCCATTCTGGTGGTGATGCAATTGACGTTTGTGGAGAAACAATGAGGAAGTGGAAGCAAATGACAACGGCATCAAAAATTGTTGATCTAACGTCCACATATTTGCAAATACATTTTGCGAGACCACTGTGGAAGTACCAGTTAGTTCGGTACGATGGACAGACCTATTGTTTAACTAGGTTGGGGTTCAGACTAAATGTAGCCACAAAGATTATGTTAAAAATCCTAAAAACTGTGCGAAAAAAAAGAGGAACACATTAGAAAAAACATGGATTCGTATATTGACGATATACTGGTGGATGAAACAGCAGTACCATCGGCAGACCCCGTAAATCATCTTAACAACTTTGGCTTAACAGTAAAACCACAAGAATCATTAGAAGGAGAAGCAGCATTGGGCCTTCGGCTTCATACAGATAAAGCAGGAAATCTGGTATTTGCGAGAGGGAATGACCTGCCTGAGGTGCATGAGGAAATGAGCAGGCGTGAACTGTTCTCTGCCTGCGGAAAAATGGTGGGCCACTACCCAATAGTTGGATGCCTTAGAATTGCCTGCAGTTATTTGAACAGAAGAGCAGAAGAAATCGATTGGGAAGACATAGGGGATGGTGATTGTGGTTGTTTTAAAATAAAATAAGACATATCTCGGCTGATTTGCAGGTAAATAAACTAACATACTCAAGAGCTAGAGCAGGATGTGAACGGGACAAGGCCCCATCACAAAATGACCATTATTGTCGTTTACACATATTCCCGACGCACAAGTTTCGGTCGAAAAATAAAATAATATTTTAAAGTGTTTCTATTTTTCAACCTATAAAAATGCTGTTAAGCCATAAAAAATGCTATAAAAAGGGTCACACGGTAAAGTACAAAGCAGTCAACAGGAAGCCAAGGAAGAGAGCTGTCACGGTCAGGCTGAGCAGTCAGCAGCAGTAGTGCCACGCCAACCGGCGAGAACTACTATGAGAGATCAACCCAGATCTGCAGCCGGCCTATAAACTATACCACAAGGTAGCTGTCCCAAAGCCACATGTTCCTATTGAAATAAATCACGTAAATCTATTTCTGCTGTTGTTGTATTTCTTTCTTGCAACCATATGCTTGTCTAAAACACTGGTGTCAGAAGCGTACAGCAAGAAAAATATGGCTGACTACACGAGCTTCACCCGAGTCGAACTATTTATGCTCATCAAGGAACAGAAAACACTACTATTCAACTTGAAAATGGGACCAAATAGCCTTCCGAAGCCACGATACAAGAAATTCAAGCAGACATAAACGACATGCTGACTGCCCTAAAATCAACTACTTTAACACCTCCCACCGCTCAAACAAACGGCGATTACAGCTTAATGATGCGCCAACAAACTATACGCGACATATTGAAGCTAGAGAGAACTTTTCACCCTGGACACGACGTGAACCGATTCATCACGGCTCTAAACAAAGCATACACAATCCACGTCACGCCAGAACTCAGTACCTACCCCAGCCTGGAATGCGAATTCGTCAAGTCTACTAAAGATTTACTGGACCAAAGTATCTTTCAGCAAATGGTTGACTCAAAAAAGGACATATCCACCTTCGAACGACTGAAGGAATACTTATTAGCAGCCCACGGAAGCCAAATAACTAACTTCCAACACCTCAGTCAAGCCTGGGATCTGGAACGGCGAAAAATTAACAGACTTCGCGGGTCGACTCGAAAACACCCTAAGAGAGGCAGCCGTCCACATAAAAAACAAATACAAAAAAGACAAAAATACAGGCTTAACAGTCGATGGACTTATTTCCATCATCGGCGCTATGCTAATGAGCGAAAAGGTGAAAATTTGGAACTCAAATCTTTACCCACATCTTGTCAAGACAATGGACAACCACTATTCAGCCATTGGCATAGCCTCCGAAGCTCAAAGATACCTTGATCGCGGTGTAAAATCCAACGACACGACTTCGCACAACACTGTGTATTTCACACAGAAACCACAGCGAGCAAACCATAGAAACGCGCCACTCCGACCCAGCAGGCAACCAAACCCACAGCAGACGGGCCTCACCAACCCTCCCGAACATGGCCACCATCCGACACGCAGAAACCATCAGCACACACCACGAATCAGTGTGTGCAAGAACTACCTCAGAGGTTGCCCCTGCCTCCATGGACGCAACTGCCTATATTGTCACCCACCTCTCACTCGGGCACAGGCCCATATTGCCGCAACGAATGATGATATACAAGCCATAAATGATGTGGAACAGGATTTTTGCTTCGGGCAGGACGAGATGTGATGCCTCATTCGCCGTGCCCCTACATCAGCCATCACACCTTCAACTTTCAAGGACTCGCTCACCATTCACCACTCGTCCAGTCCACCTTCAACTTCAGGGACATCACCTTCTCTGGCGTCGCAATGCTAGACTCTGGATACTCCACCTGCATCTTACCAATATCTTAGTTCTCCAACATCAAAAAAGGAATTACAAAGCCTTATCGCCCGTTTAGTGTGGATCAGACAATTCCTAGTGACACGTCTTCATGAACAAATCAGATCAGATATGTTTTCAAAACTTATGGGTCCCATACACGAACTCAACAAGGTTAATAAACCATTTATCTGGACGCAAAATGCCGACAGAGCCTTCAAAAAAATCAAGGACCGTCTCTCTATGACACCCGTCATCTCGTTTCTGGATTTCTCCAAACTTTTCACACTCACCACCGACGCCAGTGACGTCGCATGTGGAGCAATCTTAATGCAAGAAGCCGACAATGGGAAGAAATATATCATGGCGGTCTCTTCCCATACATTCAACTCCACGGAACAGAACTGGTCCACGACGGAACAAGAGGTATATGCAGTAAAGAGAGCAATATTGAAATTTGATTATTTCATTCGCAACCGCCCCTTCATCATCTTCACCAACCACAGATCACTGACATATCTGGACCAACAAGAGTTCAATAATGCCAAAATACGACAATGGCAAGAAGAAATTTCATGTTATAAATTCATCTTAGAATATGTCGAAGGTGAATCAAATGTATGGGCTGACATGCTCAGCAGAGGTTGCAGACATAAGAAAACGAAAGTCCCGAACGACCCTACACCGGCAGGCAGGACATTCGAGATAAGTGGTTCAGACCTCCACGTATACATCCCATCTTGGTGCCTCGGCGAGTTTAACGGTTTACAGCTCATTCCCAAAACTCACACACCACAAAACGCCCGCACCCACAAGCGCGTCACCAACGCATTCTTCGCCTATCACTCTACCACCACCATCCCCACTAAGAGAATCTGCAACCACCTCGGCATCGCAAATGAACAACAGAAGGACGATGCCCTGGCAAAGATCAACAGCACCCTCCAGTCACCCACTCCAAGCGAACCTCATATCGATCCTGACGACCACTGAGCTACGCTTTTCAAAAAACATTTGCACCAATTTTTTCTAGAACCAGGCACCTTCCTTTTGATAATAAGAGACAGTAAATACTCTCCGAGATTGGTTGTACCATACAAACTACGATCCAGATACCTCTACCAGGCACACGAGGGCAACAACCACTCAGATGTTACCCGTATGCGAGAACTCCTTTCCAGCTACCGCAACATCAAGGCCTATGTCGATTCTTGCGACACGTGTGCTAAGTGCAAGGGCAGCTACGGTAGATGTACCCACTGGCCCATTGGCCACTGCAAACGAGGTAAGAGACCATTCGATCTCGTCTTTATAGACTTTGTCACAATGCCCAACTCAAAGGGAAAACGCTACATCCTAGCCATCTTGGATAGCTTCGGCCGACACTTTACAGCCATACCATACGCGAGACCGACGTGCTATTGACGCCGCCCGCGGATTGTACCAGTTCTTCCTTCGGCACAGAGAGATTCCACGTATAGTATTCTCTGATCGAGGCACACACTTCACT